>JAVJIF010018745.1:0-89571 GCA_038442645.1 Agave tequilana | reverse complement strand
AAATTGAAAATATTTATTCTATCATAACAAAATTTTGCAAGGGCCTACGTCCACAATGTGTTCAAGTGTACATACTAGCATACAAGGTGTCATGTATGTGAACATGAGAAGCCTGTGTATGCCGTGATTGGTGTGCATGAATATGTGAAACTTGTTTCTTTCGAAATATGGATTCCAATTTCTTGTGATTCATAGCACATTGGTTAAAATGGAGCCCCAACAATCTACACTCTTCTTCAACATACATATATCATTTTCAACATTAGAAGAAGATGGTTAAGCATGCAATAGAAGCACAAGATGATGAAGCTCTAGTAGCATGGCAAACTTGGAATCTAAATCATTTTTCAAAGAAACTTTTTTCTAAAGAAATGCATTCTAATTCTTTAGAAATTAAAACAATTTTATTCTTTAAAGAATCGTTTTCTTTTAACACAAAATCAAGTCTTGAAGACAAGTTATCATTATTCTTCAAAACAATATCAAAATCAGTTTTAATTTTTAAATTTCATTTTCTTTTAAAGTAAGGTCAAGTTGAGTTTTCAATGACTCTCTTTCACTTGAAATCTCAACCCTTTCTTGTAAAACCATATTAAGTTTTGAAAATAAATCCTTATTTTCTTCTTTTAATTTAAAACTTTTCTTTTTAAAAGTTTGTATTTTTCTAGCAAGTTTTCACAAAATAGGGAAAGATCTTCATTTAATGCATGGGCATCATAGTATCATGATCATCATTAGAAAAGTTAGCACTATCATCTAGATGAGTATCCGAATGTATCTCAAGGGAGTCAATCCCTTGGACCATATAGCAAGTTTCGTCAGACTCATCCACCAAGGGTTCCTTCTCCACATAGTTTGTCATCTGTAGCTCAGGAGAGGTCAATGTATTCTACATTGCAAAAGCGAAATCACAATGAGAAATAATAAAAAGATAATTTTTACTAAGTGTGCATCTAAGTGTCTCTAAGGCTTGTGCATTAGCCTCAATGTACTTATCATTATCAATAAAAGTTTTCTAAGTAGTGGCCAGATAGGCATACAAACCTAGGGTTTTTAAATAAGCACTCATCCTAAACTTTCACATATCGACGCTAGAAACATCAAACATGAGAGGGGCAAGGTGATCCATGAGTGTATAGGACTATATGTGTGCAAATTCAATACTAGATTAGCAATCCAAGATCTCACTCCTAGGTGGTTAAACCTAATATCAGGAGCGTAGGCTCTGATACCAATTGAAATACACTTAGAGGGGGTGAATAGGTGTACTAGCTAATCTAAAGACAAATGATGCGGAATTAAAACTCAATTGCAACACACTATGTGTAACTAAAGAGTATAGACGAATTTCCTGTGAAGGGCTCTGGACTATCTCCTCAAAATTTCTCTAAATTAAGAGTTGAGGTGCTATATGAAGCTCTCTTGGTTCAATACAAGTATGGACACACACAACTACATCTAGCATATGAATATGTGCAATATAAAGCAATCCAACATAGAAGAGAGATAGAGTTTAGAGATAGTGGATCAAACGTAAACACCAATATATGTTTCGAGGTTCGAGCCACTGCTCTACGTCCCGCCTTCACACAGAAGGATTTCCACTATATGTCCACACAGGACCTTCCACCGAGGAATTACAACACTACACTTGGAGTATACTACTCCTCTCTCAAATACAACCACCTCTGCACAACAGGGAACGACACAAAGCCAAACCACAATCACCTCTACAAAAGAGGGATAAGGCACAAAGCCAAACCACAATCTCAATCACCTATACACAAGAGGGATAAGCACAAAGCCAAAACTCAACCACAATCACCTCTACACAAGAGGGATAGACACTAAGCCAAAACTCAGTCACCTCTACACAAAGAGGGATAGGCACAAAGCCAAACCACAATCACCTCTACACTAGAGGGATGAACACAAACCCAAAGTAAAGAAGAGATTACAATCTTGGTGATCACAATTGACCACAAACAATTTTCCTCACAAAACAAGATCCTATAGACAGGATTAGATATGATAGCTCAAGTGTGAGAAAACAAAGTGTTTGAAAATAAAAATAATAAAGAAAAACACTTGGAAAAATGATAGATAGATATGAAAATAAAAATCAAAACCAAATTCACAAAGACTCTCATTTCTTTGATTTTTCCAACACTTTAAACACATAAAAGAAAAACTTTTTGGCACAAAAAACTCTTTCAAACTTGCTGCAAAACTCTTGAAAGGATGGAAAAATAGCTCTCTAAAAATCTTATAGAAAACAACGCAAGTGAAGCCCTATTTAAAGCCTCTCAAAAAACTAGCCGTTGGCAGCCAGAAAAGGTCAAAATTGACCCTTCCGTTGACTGTCCAACGGTCAAATTTCTGACCGTTGGCCTCTGATCGACCGGGCCAAGCCTGTCAGCCGACCGCCCGGTCGGCTGGCATTACCCGAGAGCTGGGTAGTTATAGCCGGTCGACCGCCCGGTCGACCGGCCTTCTAGGCTAGTCTTGTGCACGTCCTCGTGCACATCGGTCGACTGGTCCGGTCGACCTTCTGGTCGACCGCCAGCAGGTTCTGCCAGATATTATGGGACTTGAAACTTAGACATTTAACTCCAATAAATTCCATAAATTCTCATAAATTTCACGAAAATAGGTTCTTATAAATATTTGAAGAATAAACATGTGTGACCAAAAATCAACACATATTACAAACTATTTGAACTATTTTTGTGATATAGAATTTAAGCTTAAAACAAAATCAGTATTTTCTGAAAACCAAACTTTGAAATGGAATCGAATTTTTTCCAAACTTGTATAAATATAAAAACAAGATATTTTAAACTCTTTTGAAGCATATTGTGTATGGATAGAATCCAATACACATATAAATGATATATCTATGTTTTTGACATTAAATCTAAAATAGGTTTTGTTAATTACAAAACTCTAAACACATGAATAGGATCATCAAAATAAGTTTTTCTAAATATATGAAGCACAGATGTATATAGATAAAATATAATCTACATTAAACCATGTAAACTTTGTTTGATTCTATCTATTCATGAAAACCATGTATACGTATACTCGAAATCCAAAACCCAGTTAAACGAATACCAAACTTATTGAACTTGTGTGTGTGTGTGTGTGTGTGTGTGTGTGAACTTGAGCATATCAACACTATCTATCTTACACAAGATCTAAAACAGAACTAAACTAGACAAACCGAAGTCTTCTTGTAGAACTCTTTCTCCAAGTCGACTCGATCCAAACACGGTCCAAAGAGCTTGACTCCATCCGAGTGCTAGATGCGTTCTTGATACGTGAGCTCTTGAATCTACATGTGGTAACTTCAAAACTCTTTTATTGAAGCTAACACCTACTACGATCTTGATAGTAAATCTAAAACTATATAAACAAAAGATAATTAGTACTATAACAACATGAGTTAATCATCATCAAAACTAGAGTGATGGGCCTTTGGGCCAACATGGCTGACTTGGGCTCAAGAATGATGATTCGGGAACCGATACTAACTCAGAAAAATTAACTTTGGGTTCGAGAGTCAGTTTTGGTTCAAGAGTTGAGTCCAAATCTAAGAATTGAAATTCACACTCTTTTCCCATCAGTGAAATTTGACTATCTAAAATTTTAATTTCTAGATCTATGGGTACGGGAATAAATGTTGGCTCGGAAAATTGGTCCAAATTGGGTTAGGATACCGAGTCAACATAGATTCAAAGATGGAAACTGAATCGCAAGGTTGGGGATCAGGACCACATTCACATTCAAGTTCAATCTCATTGAATGAAAAACTTGCCAATTTGTCCAAGATTTTGAATTGGTCAAGTTCAAGTTTGTGTAATGAAATTAAATCTTGGTCAAAGTCTTCAAGATTCTATGATTCTTTGTTTCATCAATATGGCTAGAAGTATCGGGAATAGTCAAAGAGGAAGAGTTTTCTTATGCCTACGCATATTTTTCAATCGACTAAGTCTTACTTCTATCATATTTAAAGGATCACTTTGGAATTGGATCATGAATTTCATACTCTTTTCTAAGTCGGTATGTTCTTCTTAAAAAATAAATTAAGGATCTTTGATTAAAATTTTTGCTGGGATTTTGAGTCTTCTAGAATATGAATTATCGCTTAAGCTCTTCTAAGGCTTCCATCCTCTTTTCTCAGTCAATTGATTCTTCTAATGGTTATTCGGGAGAAGGAGTATATGAAGCTAGATGTTGGTAAGGTGGTTGACTATATGACTCGGGGGAGTTGTATCCCCACTGACTCTGTGAAAAGTGGTGATGATTGTTCCAGTCTTGTTCATAATATTGGGACTGGGGCATATATTGATTCGGATAAGACTAATCCGGCATATTTGGTTGGTTAAAGTTATGATATGCCGAGTTGGTAATATCTGAGTCAAAAGAGGTCGGGGTGAAATATGGATCACTATTTGCATACGAATAATTATAATTATAATTCATATCACCAAGATGTCAAAAACAAAAAATGAAAATAAGCAAACAAACAAACAAATAAAAAGAAAAAAAATCTAGCCTAAGTTAGGGTAGACCTTAGACCTAGACGACTCCTAACTGGTTAGACTGTTCACGGGGGGTATATTGTAGAATCTGACCACAAGTTAACTTCCAGGTAGGGGCAAGTTTAGTGGGAGGTATCTGTGCTTAAAAGCAACGGGCCTAATTAAGCCAAACTACCAACCTTCAGGGTTTCGCTCTTCAATCCTGTAACGCCCCGATTCCACAGATACGGAGACGTCACTGCGACGTATATACGTAGGTCAGAAAGTGCCCCCACGTATATACGCTGAGCATAAAGTACAACAAGAAAGGAAAGGATCAGAGTGCAACACAAGGCGTGGTATACACACACATGCCAACATAAAGGTACAGATACAAAGTCATCACAGCATGATAAACATTACATTTACATATGTCTTTTATCATAACAAGTCCAAAAGGTCAAATATACAATAAGAAGACAAAATGCTCACGAGTAGGATGAAGATCCGTGAGTCAAAAGGAGTCAGGTGCAAGGAACTGGAGCTAAGATGCCTGCTCGCTAAGGAGAGCTCGATCTACGGTGGACAACTCCACCTCGATCCAAGCTCCGGAATCTGAATATGCAAATCCAAGGGATCAAGACATATAACAATAAATGAGCTACAGCCAAGTGGCTAAGAGACATGAATAGGGGTTAGAACACAAGTATGGAATATAAGGACAGGTATTAACATAATCATAAAACGGAAAATACAAGTAAAGCTGATTTCAAGCAAAAGTGATTGTATATACTTAGGTCACGGTCCCATGAGACTAGTACATCGAAGGAATAATCCAAACAAGGAAACCTCATCTATATACCTCTATCTCATGCCACAGTAATCCAAGCATATAGAATCAGAGTTGCAAATCATACTATAATCATAACGAGAATACATAACAAGAAGACGTGAATCACAATGAGAAAGACGTAATCCAATAACCGGAATCATCACTGGAATCACGACAAGTAAATAAGAGTCATAACAGGAACTAAGACGGAAATCATAGCTGGTACACATAACGGTAACTATAACAGAGAACATAACTGACATCTATTATTATTATTACTCGCCTAACCCATATATCTAGGTATGTGTATCGGTATCGATCCCAACTCACATACATCCATATACAAGCTATTCGAGGTTTGTTAACGGAAGTAGATGGAGAACTGATAGAGCTTCTTATAGTGGTACTCATACACCGGGGACCAGTTTGTTGGTCCAACGGTTCCCACCACCTGGGACCGGTTTGGAGGCCCAAAGTCCCCTAAATGTAATCATGTGGGCCCTAAGTCCCACTATAACTTTCCGCCGCATATATCATATCCATCACTATAAGCAAGGTACCATTCCGGCATCCATCACTTCCTCCCATACCCATACAAGTTGTACTTATTAACATAATTATCTGGTTACGGGAATAAACAGTTATAACAGTGATAGCCCTACAGATTCAAGAGGTGGCCCCCACCGTGTAGGGTGGCACTTTGTTCTGAGGGAGTGGATTCTAGAGGTGGCCCCCACCGTGTAGGGTGTGGCACTTAGTTCCATAAAACAAGACAGGGTTCCCGCAAACAAGATAACCATACGGTCAAGTGTGTCATGCTTGGTTTTAAAAGATAGCATGACGAGGTGGTGATGTATAACAAGAAATGAAACATAACAATAGATTGATAATAGACCGGGTCAGCCATGACATAACTATAGGGTCTAGCAAGGTGGTGGCATGGTTAGGTGATATACATGTGTTAAAAGAAAACATGAAACTGATAGTTCTGAAATAATGGCAAGACTAGTGGAAACATGGAAACAACTTAGGGCTCAACGACCTCGAAGGGTCTGCCACGCATGCATGCAATAAAGAAGCAAGAATAACACGGGCAAGGTATAAGTATAAGAATGAAACAAGCAATTGCATGGCAATACACAAGCATGATAATATGAAGTGACTAGAGGTGATGTACTTCAAGTAATAGGTCATAAAGTACAAGTTATGAAGTACAAGTAAGAGTAATGTATAGTACATGCATCAAGGATAAGATACATAGTCAAGAAGGAAATCAACTATAACAGACAGCCATAAGTTAGTCGACTAGGTTGGAATAGTAGTCGACTAATAGACGGGTTAGTCGACTAGGAAAATAGGGTAGTCGACTAATAGAAGAATCAAGTCGACTAACAGACACTTAAGTCGACTAAATCTGGGATACAGAGAGTTGGGGTCACTGTTTCAGGAAACATTAGTCGACTAAGGTAAAATGGTTAGTCGACTAGGGGGTTCAAGTCGACTGATAATTAGGCTTAAGTCGACTGGGGCAGAGAGTTGAGTTTCTGGTCCAAGGAGGGTTAGTCGACTAGGTGAAATCAGGAGTCGACTAATAGGGATTTCCAGAGAGTTGAGATTTATTTCCAGAAGGGATTAGTCGACTAATATATGGGGTAAGTCGACTAATACTGTGTTTTCCAGAAAAGCTAAGTTTCAGCTAAGTGTTCTAGTCGACTAGGTTCTAGGTCAAGTCGACTAATAGTGGTCGGGGAGCAGTTTACAGAACAGAACTTGGGGTTGTTCTTGATGGTAAAAATGTGATTTTTATGACATGTGAGCATAAGATATGGGAATACAAGTATGCTAGGAAGGGAACACGTCTTGGTGAGTAAGGATACTCACTTGGAACCGTTTGATTGAATCTCTACGAGTCCGGGAAGAGGGTGGTCGACGAATAGCTCCAAGCGATCCTTGCGACGAAGAGAGCTACGATCCGAGCTCCAAATCAGAAGCTTGAGCTGGAAGAGAAGATTTGGTGGAGTTCTTGGAGCTAGGGTTTAGGTTGAGGTGAAGGAGAGACTTGGAGAGGGTTTTCTCTTTTGTTTGAAGTGGAGAAGAAAATGGGGTGAAGTGTAAAGGGAAAATATATATATGATGGGGATTTTGTATAGGGAGTGAAATTAGGATAGGAGGAAGGGGTGTTCTTGCAAAAGAGGAGGAGGTGATGTGCCCCTCACCTTGGCCACTTGGCCGGCCATGGGGGAGAGAGAGAAGTGCATTTATGGGGTAGGTGGGAGTTGGTGAAATAAGAAAAGGAATTTAGAATTTTGGGAAATAGGAAAAGTGTGTGGTTGTGGAGGAAGGAAGGGAAAAAATAAAGGAAAAGGAAAAGGAAAAGGAAAAGGAATTTACAAAGGAGAAGATATTTTCTCTTAGACCCAAAATGAAACTGCTGAATAGACAGATACCCGGGTTAAAGTCAAAGATGTGGAAATCAATTCGGAAAATGCCGGAATCGTCCGAAATTCAAGTATTTCGGAACGACTCGAAATAATTACCAAAAATCAATAATAATATATGAAGACTCATAGTGAAATCCTTTTTAAGAAATACTTTGTAGTTTTAAAACTAAAAATCCCGGAATCAGTTACCTACCGACTCCGTTGGAATTTCACAAAATCCTAAAATTCTCAGAAAAAGAATGTAGGTAGGAAATGCAATTCTAAAAGATAAAGTCTAAAGGACCATCATGAAATTCCAAACAGTTTGAGAATTAAAAATCCAGGAATCGGTCAGCGGTACTGGCCGACACCGGTTTTGAAGATTTTCAACTTAATCACAGAAAATTCCAGAAAATCATAGAAAATCCAAAATATTGGAAAACGATGTTTAAAACTGAAATCGGTTGAATCGGATAACCAGAATGTCTAAAACAAGTAAAACTCTGAGATCGAGTCCCGGCTCAGACTAAGGCTGACTCCGAGTTCACCGATCCAAATCCAAGGCAAAACAATCATATAAGGAATTCATAATACAGAATAAATACAGGAAACAAATCAAAAAAAAATACGATCGAAAATCTGAATACGCAACTAAGTACGTATTCCGGGAACGGGGTATTACAATCCACCCACCTTACAAAAATTGCGTCCTCGCAATTTCATTAAGGGGCAAATTGAACACAAATGAGGACGAAGGCACGAATAAAGGCTTCATAAAACCAAAACAGGGGATAGGATGAATACAGGAAGGACCAGAATGAACAATGATAAAATGACAAAAGAAATATTAAGAAAGATAATCAACTCAAATACAAGATATGGGGTAGAAGTTACCATGACGTCCTCAGGGCTCCTGGTCTGGATACTGGTCTTCCCACTCTGCTGCATCATCTGAGGCCTCTGCTGCCAGGATGTGAACTTGACCTCTCCTCTGATCTGCTCTCGGTCTCATTCCCTATACTGATGATCATACCGTTGGGGTGGAAATGGAACTCTTCGATCAACAGGTTCAGGGTTCCTCCTCAGTGGCGGCGCTGGAAGTGCTGGAGCTGGACGTGCTGGAGCTGGAAGAGCCGGTCTGACTGGTGCCACATGTCCAAACTTCCTGTGTGGGCAATCCCTTAGCATATGTCTCCCTGACCCACATACTAAACATAATCCCTTGGCAGCCCGACAATCTCTCTTATAGTGTCCGGGCCTGTGGCAGAAATTGCATGTGATCTGAGGAAGAGGAGTTTGGAATGGTCTCTTCATCATCGGGCCCAGGGTTGCCCTTTCTGTATCCTCCTCATCCATCAACTCAAAAGGCCTCTTCTTGGCTTGGCTCTTCATCTGATTCTCCTTCTTCTCCAGTCCACGCTCTACTTCTCGAGCTATGGTGAGAACCTCTGAATATGTCTTCAGCTGTTGGGCATCAAGAATACTTGTAGGTCCATCTGTAATCCCTGCTGAAATCTGCTTGCCCGCTTCTCTTCATCCGTCACCATATACGGGGCAAAGCGGCTCAATCTGAGAAACTCCGCGGCATACTCATCCACGGACTTACTCCCCTGCTGAAGTCTGATGAATTGCTCTTCCATGTCCTTCTGGGCTGTGACAGGGAAGAATCTGCTGTAAAAACTCTTGGAGAAGGTGTCCCAAGTGACAGGCTTCTCCAATCTGGCCTCCTCTGCTAGCCACCAAGTCCTGGCTATATCCTTCAGTTGAATCTTGGCAACCTCAACTTGGTTCTCCTGTGGAACTCTGGCTGCATTCAGCAAGTCTGAGGTGTCGGTCAACCATTGCTCAGCCTCCAAGGGTTTCTCTCCACCCGTAAATATGGCTGGCTGCAGCCTCCTGAAGTCTGAAATGTTCCCCGGCCTCTGTTCCTTAGGTGCTGCTATCTCTTGCCGGAGAAGCTCGGTCTGCTGTTGCTGATTCTCCATCATCATCTGGATAACTCTCAATATATCCACATTCTCTCCCGCTGCTCCATTCGATGCTGATCCAGAGTTGCTGCGGCCCGATCTCCTCTCCATACTAGGATGGCTAAAGATAACTGGAAGGAGTTGGAAAAATGGAAGGATTTCAGGATATGAAGGAAGAAATCTAGGAGGACTAAATGTAGAATCAAGAAGGACTAGATAACTTTGTACATTGTAGTTGGCAATAGCAAACTACTAGAATTTGCCACTTGTTTGTACTATAGGTGGGAGAGCCTAAGCTCTGATACCAACCTGTAACGCCCCGATTCCACAGATACGGAGACGTCACTGCGACGTATATACGTAGGTCAGAAAGTGCCCCCACGTATATACGCTGAGCATAAAGTACAACAAGAAAGGATCAGAGTGCAACACAAGGCGTGGTATACACACACATGCCAACATAAAGGTACAGATACAAAGTCATCACAGCATGATAAACATTACATTTACATATGTCTTTTATCATAACAAGTCCAAAAGGTCAAATATACAATAAGAAGACAAAATGCTCACGAGTAGGATGAAGATCCCGTGAGTCAAAAGGAGTCAGGTGCAAGGAACTGGAGCTAAGATGCCTGCTCGCTAAGGAGAGCTCGATCTATCTACGGTGGACAACTCCACCTCGATCCAAGCTCCGGAATCTGAATATGCAAATCCAAGGGATCAAGACATATAACAATAAATGAGCTACAGCTAAGTGGCTAAGAGACATGAATAGGGTTAGAACACAAGTATGGAATATAAGGACAGTATTAACATAATCATAAAACGGAAATACAAGTAAAGCTGATTTCAAGCAAAAGTGATTGTATATACTTAGGTCACGGTCCCATGAGACTAGTACATCGAAGGAATAATCCAAACAAGGAAACCCTCATCTATATACCTCTATCTCATGCCACAGTAATCCAAGCATATAGAATCAGAATTGCAAATCATACTATAATCATAACGAGAATACATAACAAGAAGACGTGAATCACAATGAGAAAGAACGTAATCCAATAACCGGAATCATCACTGGAATCACGACAAGTAAATAAGAGTCATAACAGGAACTAAGACAGAAATCATAGCTGGTACACATAACGGTAACTATAACAGAGAACATAACTGACATCTATTATTATTATTACTCGCCTAACCCATATATCTAGGTATGTGTATCGGTATCGATCCCAACTCACATACATCCATATACAAGCTATTCGAGGTTTGTTAACAGAAGTAGATGGAGAACTGATAGAGCTTCTTATAGTGGTACTCATACACCGGGGACCAGTTTGTTGGTCCAACGGTTCCCACCACCTGGGACCGGTTTGGAGGCCCAAAGTCCCCCTAAATGTAATCATGTGGGCCCTAAGTCCCACTATAACTTTCCGCCGCATATATCATATCCATCACTATAAGCAAGGTACCATTCCGGCATCCATCACTTCCTCCCATACCCATACAAGTTGTAGCTTATTAACATAATTATCTGGTTACGGGAATAAACAGTTATAACAGTGATAGCCCTACAGATTCAAGAGGTGGCCCCCACCGTGTAGGGTGGCACTTTGTTCTGAGGGAGTGGATTCTAGAGGTGGCCCCCACCGTGTAGGGTGTGGCACTTAGTTCCATAAAACAAGACAGGGTTCCCGCAAACAAGATAACCATACGGTCAAGTGTGTCATGCTTGGTTTTAAAAGATAGCATGACGAGGTGGTGATGTATAACAAGAAATGAAACATAACAATAGATTGATAATAGACCGGGTCAGCCATGACATAACTATAGGGTCTAGCAAGGTGGTGGCATGGTTAGGTGATATACATGTGTTAAAAGAAAACATGAAACTGATAGTTCTGAAATAATGGCAAGACTAGTGGAAACATGGAAACAACTTAGGGCTCAACGACCTCGAAGGGTCTGCCACGCATGCATGCAATAAAGAAGCAAGAATAACACGGGCAAGGTATAAGTATAAGAATGAAACAAGCAATTGCATGGCAATACACAAGCATGATAATATGAAGTGACTAGAGGTGATGTACTTCAAGTAATAGGTCATAAAGTACAAGTTATGAAGTACAAGTAAGAGTAATGTATAGTACATGCATCAAGGATAAGATACATAGTCAAGAAGGAATCAACTATAACAGACAGCCATAAGTTAGTCGACTAGGTTGGAATAGTAGTCGACTAATAGACGGTTAGTCGACTAGGAAAATAGGGTAGTCGACTAATAGAAGAATCAAGTCGACTAACAGACACTTAAGTCGACTAAATCTGGGATACAGAGAGTTGGGGTCACTGTTTCAGGAAACATTAGTCGACTAAGGTAAAATGGTTAGTCGACTAGGGGTTCAAGTCGACTGATAATTAGGCTTAAGTCGACTGGGGCAGAGAGTTGAGTTTCTGGTCCAAGGAGGTTAGTCGACTAGGTGAAATCAGGAGTCGACTAATAGGGATTTCCAGAGAGTTGAGATTTATTTCCAGAAGGGATTAGTCGACTAATATATGGGTAAGTCGACTAATACTGTGTTTTCCAGAAAAGCTAAGTTTCAGCTAAGTGTTCTAGTCGACTAGGTTCTAGGTCAAGTCGACTAATAGTGGTCGGGGAGCAGTTTACAGAACAGAACTTGGGGGTTGTTCTTGATGGTAAAAATGTGATTTTTATGACATGTGAGCATAAGATATGGGAATACAAGTATGCTAGGAAGGGAACACGTCTTGGTGAGTAAGGATACTCACTTGGAACCGTTTGATTGAATCTCTACGAGTCCGGGAAGAGGGTGGTCGACGAATAGCTCCCAAGCGATCCTTGGCGACGAAGAGAGCTACGATCCGAGCTCCAAATCAGAAGCTTGAGCTGGAAGAGAAGATTTGGTGGAGTTCTTGGAGCTAGGGTTTAGGTTGAGGTGAAGGAGAGACTTGGAGAGGGTTTTCTCTTTTGTTTGAAGTGGAGAAGAAAATGGGGTGAAGTGTAAAGGAAAATATATATATGATGGGGATTTTGTATAGGGAGTGAAATTAGGATAGGAGGAAGGGGTGTTCTTGCAAAAGAGGAGGAGGTGATGTGCCCCTCACCTTGGCCACTTGGCCGGCCATGGGGGAGAGAGAGAAGTGCATTTAATGGGGTAGGTGGGAGTTGGTGAAATAAGAAAAGGAATTTAGAATTTTGGGAAATAGGAAAAGTGTGTGGTTGTGGAGGAAGGAAGGGAAAAAATAAAGGAAAAGGAAAAGGAAAAGGAAAAGGAATTTACAAAGGAGAAGATATTTTCTCTAGACCCAAAATGAAACTGCTGAATAGACAGATACCCGGGTTAAAGTCAAAGATGTGGAAATCAATTCGGAAAATGCCGGAATCGTCCGAAATTCAAGTATTTCGGAACGACTCGAAATAATTACCAAAAATCAATAATAATATATGAAGACTCATAGTGAAATCCTTTTAAGAAATACTTTGTAGTTTTAAAACTAAAAATCCCGGAATCAGTTACCTACCGACTCCGTTGGAATTTTCACAAAATCCTAAAATTCTCAGAAAAAGAATGTAGGTAGGAAATGCAATTCTAAAAGATAAAGTCTAAAGGACCATCATGAAATTCCAAACAGTTTGAGAATTAAAAATCCAGGAATCGGTCAGCGGTACTGGCCGACACCGGTTTTGAAGATTTTCAACTTAATCACAGAAAATTCCAGAAAATCATAGAAAATCCAAAATATTGGAAAACGATGTTTAAACTGAAATCGGTTGAATCGGATAACCAGAATGTCTAAAACAAGTAAAACTCTGAGATCGAGTCCCCGGCTCAGACTAAGGCTGACTCCGAGTTCACCGATCCAAATCCAAGGCAAAACAATCATATAAGGAATTCATAATACAGAATAAATACAGGAAACAAATCAAAAAAAATACGATCGAAAATCTGAATACGCAACTAAGTACGTATTCCGGGAACGGGGTATTACAAATCCCAACCTTTGACACCGATTTGGAAAGAGTCAAATTCTAATCAACTTTTCTCTTATATCAGTCTCCTATTGAGTTCGAGATGTCCCTAGGGACAACGTCTACTCAGTTTTAGTTAGGCTTGGGTTAGTGAGTGAGGAGATTGTTTGTGGGCTAAGGGAGGGTAATAACTTTCTCACTTTATCTTTTTTAGAGGACAAGCCCTTAAATCAATTTAATGCAATGTGTACATGTATATAAAATATAACACTTAAGCAATGTAAACAATTCAAAAGTGTTCCTATACTACATGCTATGCACACGTACCTTTGCTCCAACACTTTTCAATAATAATGTAAAATGTAAAAAAATGGACAAATGCCTAAATGCAAAGTCTAAACCATTTTTTGTATTTAATAAATATCAATTTACTGTTGAGCTTAGAAAGTATGTACAGTGAGTTAAACAGAAAATAAATAGCTGCAGAAATTTTACTTTGCAATTCAACCAACCTGCAAAAAATACAGGTTAGTAGTTCACTCAGATTGTCGCAAGAATGCAGCAAATCTGAGGGCTTCTGGGCTCTGCTTTCTTGAGCAGAGTCCAGGGCCACTTATATGTCCAATGCAACAAAAATTTTCTCGTTATTAAACCTTTATACTAAGAACAGAGAAAAAAGTTAATCAATAAGGTAAATAAAAAAGAGTTACTTACCGTCCCTCCCCGGCAACGGCGCCAAAATTTTGATTAAGTTGGAACCTGCACACAAAGAATACAGCATATTAAAACTTTATAATAGAAGTGCAAGTACTCAATACTACCGCTATAACAAAGTGGCTATGCGGGTCGTGATCCACAAGGAGGGACTAGCGATGGAAGCATTTTGTAAGTTCTCTTTTAAGTTACTTAATATGATTAAAGTTTGTCTCTTTTTCTTTAAAAGAAAAAATAAGTTATGTTAAATTGTGAAAATGATAGGTTTAAGTAGATGGAGAAAATAGAAAATAAATTTATACAAAGAAAGTGAAAAAAATGAATAGAGTTGAGAGTTGATGGTGATCTAAACTAAAGATTAAAAGAAAGGAAGAAACTTAAAATTCTTACTTACCTCTTCAGTGCTCATATACCTTGGATCCGTTACTATGACTCACCTAGTCTTTTAAGGCCATCAAGCATGGCGTATAGGATCTTCTCCGTTCCCGATCTACACTTTGAATAAAAGGGTAAGCTAAACTAACAAAGGAATGGTTGTTCACATCATAGGCCATCAAGGGCACTTGCAATGGCGAAGCAGTCTAGAGGCTATTGGATTCACTTTGATTAAAAACACATCAGAGGAAAGCAAAAAAAAAAAGAATAAAGAAGAAAAAGTAACTTTCGATTCGATTAAATAACAATGAAAGAAAAGATGATTATTTTCACCGGTGTCAGTACAAGCACCTTTCTCCTTCCTCCATAAAATTCTTCTCTCCTCTTAGTTACATAAAAAAATTATATAAAAAAACAAAAAATCTAAGTTTCAAACTACAGAATAGCCTAACTTCTACTCTCTGCTTCATCGTCCCTCTGCCTCTGATGTATGGGGTATTTATAACATAGAAATGGATAAGGATATGAGTCAAAAGATAGGGGAGCTGGCTATTTCTGAATTTGAATCCTCCCCTTATCTCCAAACTTGATTTGATGTGAATATTCAATTCTAATCTGCAGCTTGTTGGCATTTTGATTACTGAATATAACTTATCAAATGATAGAATTAGAAATAGTAATCAACGTACGCATTGTAGCCCTTTAAATCTTTTTCTAGATCATCTTGAATCATCAGATTTGAGTTTCAGTAGTGAAAGTTATGATTCAAATATAAAATATCCAGTCTGAATCCGAGTCAAAATTGCTTCATCTCATCCATTGATTTTCTCTCTATCCATTTAACCCTTTGGATTTTGAATTTGGACTCTGTATTTGACGTTATGTTCAGTTGATCTTTAGCTAACCAAAAT
Organism: Agave tequilana; assembly: GCA_038442645.1. Lineage (NCBI taxonomy): Eukaryota > Viridiplantae > Streptophyta > Magnoliopsida > Asparagales > Asparagaceae > Agave > Agave tequilana. The sequence continues at coordinate 73,829 of JAVJIF010018745.1, read as the reverse complement.
AGATTTATAGAAATCTGAATTTTATCAGTTTTCATTTGGTGTTATCTTTCGAATTTGCTCTGATCTTCAGTTGAACATTTGCCCCAATCTTTGATTTGTTCTGGATGTGGTGATATTCTCATAGATCTTTAAGTTAATCGAATTGATTCACCAAATCTAATTTTTAACTGACTAGATCTGGGATCATCCTCAGCTAACCAAATAGATTCAGTTAAATCTGATTTTAACTGGTATTTATTTGGTTAATTCTTTTTCTCTCCATGATTATCTTCTGCAAAATAGACATTTAAGACAAGAAAATTAGCATATTTATTATACGATAAATGTAGAAGTGTAATGAAAAGAATGTAAAATATGTGTGCGATCACCCACCTTCATCCAAAGGACACCGGTTTATCTTAGCCATAACCGATTATTTCTCCGAATGGGCGGAGGCTATCCCCTTGAAGGAGGTAAAGACATCTGACATGATCAAGTTCATCAAACATCACGTGGTCTGCTGCTTTGGCGTGCCCCTACGGATTATTCACGATAATGGGCCTCAGTTCATCAACCAAGCATTCTAAAGATTTAGCAACAAGTTCAGCATTCAGAGTATGTTTTCAACAACATACTATCCAACTGCTAACAATCTAGCAGAAGCTTTCAACAAGACCATTAGAAAACTTCTTAAGAAATTCGTCTCGAAGAGCCAACGCGACTGGGACAATAAGTTAGGTGAATGCTTATGGGCTTATCGTACAACAGTGAGAACCCCGACGAAAGCTACACCGTTCTCTTTGGTGTACGAGTGTGAAGCCGCACTCCCACTAGAAATCTAAATCCCATCTCTATGCGTTACCTTGACCATGAAGATGATAGATAAGGAGAAGCATCAACTGTGACTCTAGGAGCTGGAAGTTTTAGACGATAAAGGTCTGCAAGCTCAATAGCAAATTGAGCTTTACTAAGCTCAAATTTCCAAAGCCTTTAACAAGAAAGTAAAGGAGCGGACTTTCAAGAAAGGAGACCTCGTCTTGGTTGTCAGAAGACCCATTGTGATGACACAAAAGACGAAAGGGATATTCCAACCCAAGTGGGAAGGACCATTTGTGGTGGAGTCAGTCTATTCAAATGGAGCATATCGCCTGATAAATTCAGAAGGCAATTGATCGGCAAAAAGCAAGTACAAGAATAAGTAAAAAGAGTGTGGGTTAATATTATTGCTTTTGCGATTCTTCCATAGTAGCGAGTGGCTATACGGGTCGTATCTACAAGGAGGGAGAGCGATGGAAGCTTGATGCGGCTTTTTTGTTCAAGAAAAGAGAAAGTTCTTTGTCTTAAATAAAGAATTGGAAAATGAAAACAAGTTGGTTTCAAAAATTATTTGAAAATGATTTGGTGGTTTGTAAAGTTGGATTTTTCTTAATGGTAAAAGCGCATGGCTAACTTTCTACTAATTGCTCCCATTAATCTCTAACTTCTTGAAGATGTAGCCTCACGATGGATCATAGGCAAGCATAACTCTTATGCATTGGAACATTCACATAGAAATCGAGTGAAAGTTCTTCCTATAACTTAGCTTTATACGGCAAAAACTCGGACATTCCCTTATCAAGATCCAATAGAAGGCGAGAATAAGGGAAGACACGAGTGCACTAATGGTATCGACAAAGTTAAAAGTAAAGATCTCTAACTTACAACAACAAGTAAAGCACACAACCCATAGATCATCAAAAATCCATTAAGCATGAAATATAAGAAAGTAAATACTTGTAGGTAAGTTAGAGTTAAAACCCTCGTCTTAAGATGTCATAGCTCTTGTTTGTACAAGGCTTGTTGACACTATTGACTCATTTGGGTTATCAATCAAGAGTTAGAGATTAGTGGGTTAGTAGTAAGTTAGCCATGCAATGGGGGAGTTAGTTAGACATGGTAAGAAAAGAAACAACAAAAAGAAAAGAAGTAGAGAGAAAGGAAGTTACACTACAACAAGAAAGTAAAAACCAATGGAATGCACAAGTAAATTGAAAGAAAAAAGAGAAGTAGTTACTTGTATTAGCTTGTCACCCTTCAAATACAACTCTTACACACTCTCTCTCTTTCACTCTAATGGCTAAAACTAAAACTAGAAGAACAACAACAACTACTACAACTCCTAACAAAGCAATAAAATACAACTCTCTTCTCTAGATATCTCCCAACTGAAGACCTTTGGGGGGTATTTATAGGCACCAGGGGAAATGGCATCAGGGGGTGACCCATGTCCCAAAGCCCGGGCGTGCGCGCCCCAGTATGGCCGCGCGCTAGTGTTTGGGCAGCGTGCTGTCCTGACTGTCGCCTGTCCACTTGATCTCCTAGATTCATGATTTAATGCCCTGGACTGACAAAATCTCTTCCCTAAAGTCAATGGCTATTTGGTAGGCCTTTAATCACCCCTTAATTGGTGATTTAGGGTCTTCTTCTTCATATGCACACCATGAACCTAGGATCAAGCAAGCAAAGCTTTATTAGCAGAATTTTACATCAAATAAATATGAGAATGTGATGAAAATTATGCAAAATTAGAGACTAATCACACCTCCACACTTATCTTTTTGTTCGTCTCGAGCAAAACAAAAATAAAAAAATTATTACACCATTTTCGCAGGTGACGCGATTGCACTGAGCATGTGCAACAAGCCTTTAAACCTCTAGGTTTCCCCTAGAGGAGGAGTGTAGTCTCCTGAGAGTTTTCAGCGGATTGCACCAACAAAATCTAGTAAGTAAAGAAAAGTAGTTAGTTGTTAGCAAAAATTCTATAATGAAAAAGAACTTTCAATCATCTAAGTAAAAATGACTGAATGATGTAAGAATTAGGTTTAACCATCATAAGTCCTCCTATACTTTAGCCTTCATAAAAGAAGAAATTATGGTTTTCCTTTAAATTTAGAAAGGATCTTATACTTCTAACTCATTCTGTTATTTTGCTTTAGATAGATATGCATAATGTGTAAGTGTGATGTGCTTGAGATTTTTCAACTCAACTTTGAATATCATTTAATTTTATTAATATATATTTATTATTTTTGGTTTCATTAGGCTTTCTACTTCACTTATGTAACACATATCAAATCGATGACTCTCAAACGAGATGGTTTTAGGGCACCAGGTGGAAAAACACCCTTCAGGTCAAATATGCAAGTAGAGTAGGCCACGAAATCAAGATTTACTTATTTATATATGTAATCACCTAGAGGGGGGGTGAATAGGTGACTAGCTAATCTAATGGTCAATTAATACGGAATTAAAACTATTTATGCAAACTAAAAATACTTAGGCTAAATACACCAAGTATAATACAAGAGTGTAGCCGGATTCCCCGTGAAGGGCTCTGGACTAACTCCTCAAGATTCCTCTATATAAGAGTTGAGGTGCCGCGTTGGCTCTCTTGGTTGAATACAAGTGTTAGCAAATAATCCCCAAGCATATAACAATATAAGCACAAATATATATCAAGCATATAAAGATAAAGACAATAAGAGCATGCAAGATATAAACAAGTAAGAGATAGAGAGAAAGCAATCGCAAATACGGGAGATTTGTCTCGAGGTTCGAGCACACTTGCTCTACGTCCCCGCCTTCAACACTATGAAGGATTTCCACTAAAATCGATCCCACCGGATCACTTGGTGCCGCAACACCTACAAGCTCTTTGGACTCTCTAGTCCCTCTCTTGTTCCCGCAAGAACAACACACTGCAAGCCCACTAGCTTGCCGAGGCCGCACCTCTACAAAGAGCTCTCACTTAGAACTCGAAACACCGCGAACACACAAGTCCGCCTCTTCAAAGCAAAGATGAAGTCTTTGGTGATCACAACACTTTGATCACCTAAAACAATCTCACAACAACTCTCCTATAGGATGAATATATCAATGGAAAGCTCAAGTGATTGTGAGAAAACTTGGATTGAATGTGGTGGTGAAAAACTCAAGAAAATCACTTTTGAAAACTCTTGATAAACTCTCCTTTTGAATGGAAGTATTTGGCTCAAATACAAGTGGAGAAAACCTCTTGATAGAGTAAGAAAAATTGGTGCAAAATCTCACTTAAAATCTTGTTAAAAACAACCCATGATAGCCCCTTTAAATAGGCCATCAAAAACTAGCCGTTGGGCTTAATCTTCAGCCTGGACGGCTGTCGGTCGACCGGCCCGGTCGACCTTGGCCTGGAACAGAGAGCAGAACTCTCTGCCGGTCGTCCGACCCGGTCGACCGGGGCTTTTCAAAGAGCAGAGCTCTCTGGACGGTCGACCGGGTCGGTCGACCGGCCCTCTAGCCAGGCCTGGCGTGCACGTTTGTGCACGTCGGTCGACCGACTCGGTCGACCGACTCCTAGCTCGGTCGACCGACCCAGTCGACTGGCAGAAGCCAGAACAGAATTTTTAAGGGATTTAAAACTTGGCTTTTTGACTTAAATAAAATCCGATAAAATCTCTAAAAATCTACAAAAATAAGTTCAGTATAATACATTAATATACAAACATGTTTGAGTAAAATCAAAACATGTTACAAATATTTCGAACTATTTTTGTAACTTAGAAATTTTGGCTCAAAACAAAAACTGTATTTTTCCAAAACTTCTCCACATACAAAAACAAGATATTTTAAACTCTTTTAAAGCTTAGAGTGTATGGATATGATCCACTACACATAAATGATGAAATATCTATGTTTTTGACAATAAGCACTAAAATATGTTTTGGTTAAAACACATGTATATATTAAACTCCAAAAATCAAAACGGTATTTTTCCAAAATGAAAACTCTTTTGTATTTTTTCAAAATAAAAACTCTTTTTTATTTTTCCAAAATAAAAACTCTTTTATGAAAACACATCTAAATCTTGTGTGTGAGTGTATATGGTATACTTGAGCAATCCACCAACTATTCTATCCTTTACATTTTATCTAAAAAATAAAATCTTAACAAAACAAACCTAGACACAAGTCTTCTCTTGAAGTCTTCACTTGAAGTCTTCTTCTCCTTCTTGACTTGGTCCAAACCATGATCTAAAGAGCTAGACTCCTCTTGAGTACTTGATGTGGTCTTGATACATAAGCTCTTGAATCAACACGTGCTAGCTCCAAAACTTGACTTTAAATCCTTTGTTGAAGCTGAACACTTACTAAGATCTTGATCACAAATCTGAGACTAATTAAACACAAGATCATTAGTACTATAACTACATGAGTTAATCATCATCAAAACTAGAGTGGAAGGCCTCTGGGCCAACAATCTCCCCCTTTTTGATGATGACAAAACTCATGGAGTTATATATGCATGGATTAAAGTAAAGATTCAAAGAAGCTCCCCCTTAACTCATGCATAACAAATAAGCAATAAGATATGGCAATGAAGTACATAAAACTAAACAACTAAACATGCATCAACAAGGTGAGAGACAAAACATAACTCCAAATTCCTTTTTCCAAAAACTTTTCTCCCCCTTTTTATTTAAACTTTCAAAACATTTTCCCATTTGTAAAACAAAAGATGCATAAACACAATGCATAATGCATAAACACAATGCATAAACATGCATAAATTCAATATATGCAAAAACTCAAAATCTTTCTCCCCCTTTTGTATAAAGCAAGGAAAAAATTCATATATACTAAATACTTCTCCCCCTTTTTGTCAATCATCAACAAAGGGTTAAAGTAAACACAAAACAATGTTTTCCCCCTTTATGTCCAAAACAAAAATTAATAAAGGGGTGAAATCAAATCAACCAACAAAGAGATATATGCGATATACATTCAAGAAGAGGAAGGCGCTAAGTTAACTTCCCTACATACATGCATTACATGAAGAAGGAATGACAAACCCTAACTCACATAACGCATAATATGCAATGCATAAGAGGAGATGTGAAGCTCCCCATACACACGTGTATCGCATAAAGAAGAGTTGTCAAGCTCCTCAATATAAGATACACTCAACATGAATCTATATGTAGAAGAGATGTTAAGCTCCCCTTGCATATAGGCAATACATATCAATTTTTTTTAATACTAAAACAAATTTACAATATCATTTGTACATAAACAAAATTTTATGATACCAATTGTAAATAAACAATACAAAATTTGAATTCTTTTTAAATCAACAAATCAAGATATCACAAGATATAAATACCATATGAAATAGGAAATTTGTAATACCAATTGAAATTGAAAAATTAAAATCGAAACATTTTTACATTTTGATACCAATGAAAGAAAATATTTTGATACCAATTTAAATTTATATTAAATTTTGATACCAATAGAAATATATGATAAATTTTGATACCAAGTAGGTAAAACATATTGATACCAAATGAAATTTAAACCCAACTGGAAATTAAAACATATTGATACCAATTGAAATAAATAGATACCAATTGAAGTTTATTTTAAATTATGATATCAATAAAAATACTTATTGAAAATAATGCATAAGCTTATTAAAATACCAATTGAGATACCAATTGAAAATCAAGATTTGAATTAAGCTTAGCATAAACATACTTTGTGCTTTAAATATGTGAATATCTTGTAACTTAAGTACAAACAGATCATATATATGTATGAAAATGAAAAATACCAATAGAAATTGATATAATATGAAATGAAGCATACATATATAGGAAACAAAATATGAGTATATACAAAAAAATATCAATTGAGATACCAATTGAAAATATGATGTAAATCAAATATATAACTCATAATAAACCACCCTTTTCATGCACAAGATAAAAGATTTTCAATAAGGCTTACAAGGCATACTCGCCCATCTGTCTGCCCTTAATGGGGTTGGTAGGGATTTTCAAAAACTAGGATTTGAAAATATTTTATAGTGAAAAACACTACCAAATGAAGAATAAATAACTAGTTAAAAGTAATTTTTGAAAAGCTAATTAAAGATCCTTCAAACATGAAACCAAATCATATGTCTATCATGAAACATACTAAATACATAAAGGTTGACACTCAAAATCTATAAGGCTCAAAAAATAATCATGAAGCAAAGTTATGAATAAACAAATAAAGTGTGAGTGTACAAGAATTATGTAATTAGCATTTTCCATGAAGATAATCAATGACGCTCAAAAACAAATATCATTTAATCAAACAAGTGAAAAACATGAAAATTTATTTTTCATATAAAGATGAAAATCATAAAAATTCATTTTTCATCTAAAAACAAACTTCTAGGTATATGTATGATTTATCCAAAACTAATAATATACATACATATCCTAAACTAAAATGAGTTCATAATATAAATTGCATGAAGGCAAATGACACAAGGGGTATACTGATTAGTCTACAATTCTGCATTATTATGTCGCATTCTCTCACAGATTTATGAATAAATTGTCAGTCTAAACTGTGTTTTGGTCTTAATTGCAGGTAGATCTAAAGTCCAAGGGCAAAGATGGAATAAGAGCTTAATTAAACCTCTTTTATGGTAATTAATCCCGCATTACTTGGAGGCCAAGCAAAGGATTCTCTAGAAGATGCATTGAACCTAGACTCCTGCGCTTGTCAGACGAATATTCGGGTGCAAATACCAGAAACTGAATATACCCTGACAATCCACGAAGCCAGAGGAACATTCTGACGAAAACCAGGGAGCTCTCTCCATGGTATTGCCGCGGAAACGCGGCAATAGCCGTGTTTCCGCGGCAATACAGTGGAGCCACGCGTCGATTTTCGACGCGTGGCCCCGTCTCGTCTTCTGGAAGCCTCCTGGGCCTATAAAAACCCCTGCAGAGGGCCAAACCGAGAGCAGTCTTCGTTTTTAGAAGATGAAGGAGATTACATTGGAAGAGAAAGGAGGCATCTTTACATAGAGTGTCACTCTCTATTACATCAATCCCTTGCTTTCTCTCTCTAGAAATCACTCAGCCCTACTACAATGATCTAAAAAGAAATGAAAATACAAGAAATGAAGAACACTCACCTACACTACTCCTAAAATCTGCACCTACTCCTAAAAACGAAGACTGCTCTCGGTTTGGCCCTCTGCAGGGGTTTTTATAGGCCCAGGAGGCTTCCAGAAGACGATACGGGGCCACACGTCGAAAATCGACGCGTGGCTCCACTGTATTGCCGCGGAAACGCGGCTATTGCCGCGTTTCCGCGGCAATACCATGGAGAGAGCTCCCTGGTTTTCGTCAGAATGTTCCTCTGGCTTCGTGGATTGTCAGGGTATATTCAGTTTCTGGATTTGCACCCGAATATTCGTCTGACAAGCACAGGAGTCTAGGTTCAATGCATCTTCTAGAGAATCCTTTGCTTGGCCTCTAAGTAATGCGGGATTAATTACCATAAAAGAGGTTTAATTAAGCTCTTATTCCATCTTTGCCCTTGGACTTTAGATCTACCTGCAATTAAGACCAAAACACAGTTTAGACTGACAATTTATTCATAAATCTGTGAGAGAATGCGACATAATAATGCAGAATTGTAGACTAATCATATACATGTATATTTATTAGATTTGAATAAAAAATTGCATATACATGAAATAAAACATGTAAATAGGCAAAACAAGTGTAAATTAGGAAATCATTAAAACTAGGCTATACATGTGCATGTAGTGAGTACAAATGAGCAATGAAGTGCAAACGTATATGAATCAAATGTTGCTCACTACTTGTACACGTATATACACAAGTTTTGACGAAAACTACATCTAAACAAGTGTTTACCACATGAAGCACAAATACAAAACATGCTAAAATCATATATGTATATATTAAAGCATGTAAACAAAAGGAGTTTAGAGATAGTTACCAATACATAAGAACCATACTCCAAATCTCCAAAACATGGTGGTTGTCCCACCAAACCTCCTTGATAGCGGTGCATCAAATGTGTGTCCATCAAGTCCATGTGCATCCACCATCAAGGCGCCAACTTTCACACTTTTTGTGAGAGCCCGCACCTACATCAAATACAAAAGGTGAGGATTTTGGTACCCATTTTCTTTTGGGTCCATGTGGGTTAGCATTGTAAGGACCCAAACATTCTTATTAGCAAAACTTAAAGAATTTATTCTATCATAACAAAATCTTGCTAAATGGCCTTTGCGGCCACAATGTGTACACTTGTACACTCTACTATGCACATGTGTATGAGTGTGATCATGGCGTGCAAAGTGTGCATATGCATGTTGAGGGTGATGTGCATGAACATGTGGAGCTTATTTCTTTGAAAACAAGGACTCCAATCTAGAATGGTTAAAAGCACATTTGCTTAAAGTTGAGCTCAAACAATCTATTTTATTTTTAAAAATTTAAATTCATTTTTAGTAGTAGCATGAAAAGCATGGTCAACAATCTTATTCTTTTTAGAAACTTTTTCTTTTTCTTTTTTAACAATTTTCTTTTTAAAGAGTTGTTTTCATTCAAAGCAACTTCCTTTTGTTTTTTCACCAAAACAATTTTATTTTTCAATGAAGTATTTCCTTCACAAAGATCATTCAATTTAGAAAGCAAGGAAATATTTTCGTTTTTCAAACTTTCATTTTCTTTGAAAAACATTCCAATTTATCTTGTAAAGAATCTTTTTCTTTTAACATGCAATCAAATTTATTTTTCATTTTCTTATTATCCTTTTTAAGCATGTCATATTTTTCTAGAAGTTGTTGACAAAAAGATGCAAGTTCATCATGTGGCATATCAACATCCTCTTCTAGCTCGGATTCGGTAGTTACCTCAAGGGGGTTATCCCTTGGACCATATAGCATATGTTGGAAGCTTCACTTCCAACATCCGAGTCGCTCCCCGCATAATATTGTTCTTGCTCGCCAAGGGAGATGATTGTGTTCCATACTACAAAAGCCGAGTCAAGATTAGAAATTCTACATAAATAGTCATTGTTTAGGGTACTCTTCAAAGTATGAATGGCTTTTGAGTTAGCCTCAATATACTTGCTATATTAACATATGAATATTTAGTAGTAGCAAGATAAACATGAATGCCTAGGCCTTTGAGGTACATAGACAACTTAACCTTCCAAGTTTGGATGTTAAGAATGTCAAAGGCAGGAGGTGACATGAAATCCATGCGTGTGTAAACAAATATTGTGATTAGCTATAGAATGAGGATCTTTAACTCAAGGTGGTTAGACCCAAATCAAGAGCACTTGGCTCTGATACCAATTGTAATCACCTAGAGGGGGGTGAATAGGTGACTAGCTAATCTAATGGTCAATTAATGCGGAATAAAAACTATTTATGCAAACTAAAAATACTTAGGCTAAATACACCAAGTATAACACAAGAGTGTAGCCGGATTTCCCATGAAGGGCTCTGGACTAACTCCTCAAGATTTCTCTAAATAAGAGTTGAGGTGCCGCTCTCTTGGTTGAATATAAGTGTTAACAAACAATCCCCAAGCATATAACAATATAAGCACAAATATATATATCAAGCATATAAAGATAAAGACAATAAGAGCATGCAAGATATAAACAAATAAGAGATAGAGAGAGCAATCGCAAACACGGGAGATTTGTTTCGAGGTTCGAGCATACTTGCTCTACGTCCCTGCCTTCAACACTATGAAGGATTTCCACTAAAATCGATCCCACCGGATCACTTGGTGCCGCAACACCTACAAGCTCTTTGGACTCTCTAGTCCCTCTCTTGTTCCCGCAAGAACAACACACCGCAAGCCCACTAGCTTGCCGAGGCCGCACCTCTACAAAGAGCTCTCACTTAGAACTCGAAACACTGCAAACACACAAAAACTAGCCGTTAGGCTTAATCTTCAGCCTGGACGGCTGTCGGTCGACTGTCCCGGTCGATCGCCAACGGTCAGAAATCCGACCGTTGGAGCCTCAGTGGATCGGCCCGGTCGACCGTGGCCTGGAACAGATAGCAGAACTCTCTGCCGGTCGACCGACCCAGTCGACCGGGGCTTTCCAGGGAGCAGAGCTCTCTGGACGGTCGACCGGGTCGGTCGACCGGCCCTCCAGTGAGACCTGGCGTGCACGTTTGTGCACGTCGGCTGACTCCTAACTCGGTCGACCGACCCGGTCGACCGGCAGAAGCTAGAACAGAATTTTTAAGGGATTTAAAACTTAGCTTTTTGACTTAAATAAAATCCCATAAAATCTCTAAAAATCTACAAAAATAAGTTTAGTATAATACTTTAATATACAAACATGTTTGAGTAAAATCAAAACATGTTACAAACATTTTAAACTATTTTTGTAACTTAGAAATTTTGGCTCAAAATAAAAACTGTATTTTTCCAAATGGATTTTTCCAAAACTTCTCCAAATACAAAAACAAGATATTTTAAACTCTTTTAAAGCATAGAGTGTATGGATATGATCCACTACACATAAATGATGAAATATCTATGTTTTTGACAATAAGCACTAAAATATGTTTTGGTTAAAACACATGTATATATTAAACTCTAAAAACCAAAACGGTATTTTTCCAAAATGAAAACTCTTTTGTATTTTTCCAAAATAAAAACTCTTTTGTATTTTTCCAAAATAAAAACTCTTTTGTATTTTTTCAAAATAAAAACTCTTTTATGAAAACACATCTAAATCTTGTGTGTGAGTGTATATGGTATACTTAAGCAATCCACCAACTATTCTATCCTTTACATTTTATCAAAAAATAAAATCTTAACAAAAACAAACCTAGACACAAGTCTTCTCTTGATGTCTTCACTTGAAGTCTTCTTCTCCTTCTTGACTTGGTCCAAACCATGATCCAAAGAGTTAGACTCCTCTTGAGTACTTGATGTGGTCCTGATGCATAAGCTCTTGAATTAACACGTGCTAGCTCCAAAACTTGACTTTAAATCCTTTGTTGAAGCTAAACACTTACTAAGATCTTGATCACAAATCTGAGACTAATTAAACACAAGATCATTAGTACTATAACTACATGAGTTAATCATCATCAAAACTAGAGTGGAAGGCCTCTGGCCAACAATATAGATATTTTTTTTCTTTTTTGGCGTGAGTAATCATGCTTCTTGAGGCACAATTATCCAGCATTTTTTTCAGAGTTGTCTCTCTAAATCCCAAGCATGTATGTATAGTTTATGCATATTCTACTAAGGCTAAATAAAAGGTATGAGTTATTTTCCTTATCCCTCTAACTTTTTAGTCAAACCAATCTTTCTTGTTATTTAAAAGGTTCCCGTAATTCCTACAATCTTTTGGTATTTTTATAAAGAGTATGAAATTTCTTTACAATCTGGAGTTTTTTTTTTGAAAAAAGAAAAGAAAGAATAAAAGGAAAAAGAAAAAGTGTTAGCACCCCCCACACCTATCTAATGCATTATCCTTAATGAATGTATAGGTAAATGCGAATGTAATAAATAGGGTGAAGAAATGATGTCACCGTCTTCGTGGACTCGGGCCGGCCAAGTGCGAATAGGCTAAAGAAATGACAAAAAATGTAGAAGGGGTAAGCATATAATTTTTTTTTTATATAGTTGTTGTGGCTAGGTGTAGGACGGAGCAAAAAAAGTCAGCACACTATCATCCGGAGTCATAGGCTCAGTGATCAAGAAGGGCTTCAGTCTTTAACCATTTACTTTAAATTCCGCGTTGTTCTTAGGATCTACAATAATCACAGCACTGTGTGGAAAAATGGTGCGCACGATGAACGGTCCAGACCAATGAGTCTTCAGCTTTCCCACAAAAATATGAAGCCTAGAGTTATACAGCAGAACCTTGTCTCCCTGGGCAAAGTTTTTCCGGGTAATGAGCTGGTCATGAAATAATTTAGTCCTGCTTTTGGTGATCCGAGCATTCTCATATGCTTCATTCCGTATCTCCTCTAATTCTAAAATCTGCAGTCTTCTTAACTCGCCGGCCTTGGTCAGATCAAAATTGAGTTGCTTAATGGCCCATAGGGCACTGTGTTCTAACTCGACTGGCAGATGACAGGCTTTGCCAAATACGATTCTATACGGAGACATTCTCAGAACTGTCTTAAAAGCAGTGCGGTAAGCCCACAATGCATCATTGAGTTTGACCGACCAATCCTTTTAGTTTTGTCCGACAGGCTTTTCCAGAATGAGCTTGATCTGTCGATTGGTGACTTCGACCTGGCCATTTGTCTGGGGATGATACGGAGTAGACAACTTTTGATTGATGGAATATTTTTGCATCAAAGCTTCAAAAACTCTGTTACAGAAATGCGATCCATTATCACTAATTATCGCTCTAGGGGTGCCAAATCGGGAGAAGATGTTCTCTTTGAGAAATTTGACAACCACTTTGTTGTCATTGGTCTTAGTTGGCCCAGCTTCAACCCATTTAGAGACATAATCTACAGCAACCAAAATGAACTGGTTGCCAAAGGAATTAAGAAATGGCCCCATGAAGTCGATACCCCAAACATCAAAAATTTCAACTTCTAGGATTGAGTTCAGGGGCATCATGTCTCTTCTTGAAGTTTTCCCAATTTTCTGATAACTTGCGCATGACTTGCAAAAATGGTATGAGTCTTTGAACAAAGTGGGCCAGTAAAACCCACTTTGTAGAACCTCCTCTGCAGTCTTGCAGGGACCGAAGTGTCCTCCACATGCAAGGTCATGGCAAAAGCGGAGCACACTCCTTTGTTCCTCCTCTGGTATGCATCGTCTAATAATTTTGTCGGGATAATACTTAAAAAGATACGGTTCTTCCCAGAAGAAGTACCGTACTTGGTGATTAGTCTACAATTCTGCATTATTATATCACATTTTCTCACCGATTTATGAATAAAATGTCGGTCTAAACCGTGTTTTGGTCTATCTTGCAGGTTAATCAAGAGTTTAAGGGCAAAGGAGTAATAAGAGCTTAATTAAACCCATTTTTGGGTAATTAAATCCGCATTACTTGGAGGCCAAGCAAGGGAATATCTAGAAGATGCATTGAACCTAGACCTTTGTGCACGTCAGACGAATATTCGGGCGATGATCGTACACATATTTTGCATTCTTTTCATTACACTCCTACATTTATCGTGTAATAAATCTGCTAATTTTTTTGTATTAAATGTCTATTTTGTAGAAGATAATAATGAAGAGAAAGAGAATTAAACCAAATAAATACCAGTTAAAATCAGATTTAACTGGATCTATTTGGTTAGCTGAGGATGATCTCAGATCTAGTTAGAACAAATCAAGGATTGGGGTAAATGTTCAGCTGAAGATCAGAGCAAATCCGAAAGATAACACCAAATGAAAACCAGTAAAATTCAGATTTTTATAAATCCATTTTGGTTAGCTAAAGATCAATCGAGGATAATATCAAATACAGAGAGATAAATGGATAGAGAGAAGATCAACGGATGAGATGAAGCAAGTTTGACTCAGATTCTGACTGGATACATTTAAGTATTTGAATCATAACTTTCGCTACGGAATCTCAAATCTGATGATTTAAGATGATCCAGAAAGAGGACTTACAGAGCTACAACTCTTATGTTGATCACAATTTTTAATTCTATCATTTGATAAGTGATATTCAGCAATCAACACGCCAATAAACTGCAGATCAGAACTGAATATCCACATCAAATCAAGTTTGGAGATAAGGGAGGATTCAAATTCAGAAATAGCCAGCTTTTCCTATCTTCATACTCCTCTAACCTCTGCATTTCTTCTATAAATACCTGCAATCTCAAAGGCAAGGGAGGACCATGCAGAGATAGGATTTAGTCCAGTCTTTCATTCTTTGTAGTGTAGGTTTTTATTTTTCTTTTCATGTAATTTTTAGTTTTAATTTATGTAAATCAGAGGAGATCAGAGTTTCATAGGAGAACGAGAAGGAATCTTGTGCTGAGAGTGACACCGGTGTAAGATTTCCTTCTTTTCTCTTATTGTTATAAAATCGAATATGTAGTTCCCTTTTGTATGTACTTTGTTTTTGTGTTCTTCTTCTTCTCCTCTACTTTTCTTCTTTTGATACAATTGTTATCCAAGTGAGTCTAAAAGCATCGAAAGAGCCTTGCCTTTGCGAGTGCCACTGATAGCCCATGACGATAGATTTTGAGTTTCATTCTGTATCACTTCATACTTGCAACGTCTTGATGATATAATGTGGAGGAAACGGGAATCAACTCTTATGGGCTATACGTTGATCGCCTCGCTTCAAGGTAACATCATTGCAAAAGATTCAAGGTAGGTATTTGGCCAAAAGAAGTAAGTAATTTTTAGTTTCTTTTCTTTTCTTTTATTCTTTAGTTTAGAACACCAACAACACCCACTTCTTTCCATTTTCAATTTCTTTGTAAATAATCATTTTTCATTTTTCTCCACCTTCTCATTCTACCACTTTCTTCCTCACTTAACTTTAACCTAATTTTTCTCTTTTTCTTTTAAGAATTAAAAGAAGATCTTTAACCATTCTTTGTAACCAAAAAGAGAACTTACTAAAAAACTTCCATCGCTAGTCTCTCCTTGTGGATCACGACCCGCATAGCTACTTGCTATCGCGGTAGTATTGAGAACTTGCACATCTCTATTTTAAAGTTCTGAAATTCTATATTTTGTGTGCAGGTTAACCTCAATCAAATTTTTGGCGCCGTTGCCGGGGAGGGACGGTAAGTGTTGTCTTTTTAAATTTACATTTTTAGTTAACTTTCTTATTTATTTTTTGTACAGATTTAACAACAAGGAAGTCTTACTGCAGTGGACACATAAGTGGCCTTGGACTCTGCTTGAGAAAGCAGAGCCAAGAAGCCCTCAGATTTGCTACAGTCCTGTGGCAAACTGAGTGAACTACTAACCTGTATTTTTGCAGGTTGGCTGAATTGAAAATCTGAATTTCTGTAGCATTTATCTCCTTGTTTGACTCATTATATCTATATTTCTAACACAACAGTAAAAAGTTGATTGTAAATGCTAAAAATGATTTAGACTTTGCATTTAGGCACGTATCTATTTCATTTCATTTTTTATTTACTGTTGAAGAGTGCTAGAGCCAAGGTATATGTGCATAGCATTTAGTATAAGGTTCATTCTTGTATGAAATATTGCTTGAATGTTACTTTTTTCTATATACTTGTACATTGCACTAAATTGACTTAAGGGCTTGTCCTATAAACAAGATAAGGTGGGGAAGTCATTACCCTCCCTTAGCCCACAAACAATCTCCTCACTCACTAACCCAAGCCTAACTAAAAATGAGTAGACGTTGGCCCTAGGGACATCTTGGACTTAATTAGGAGATTATCCTAAGGGGAAAGGTGTTGGAATTTGACTCCTGCCAAATCAGTGTCTAGGAAGGGGATTAAGGGCCGAAAGCTCGAAGGTTGGTGGTTATTTAATTAAGGAACGTCTTTGACGGATAACCTCCCACCAATCTTGCCCTGACCTGGCTGATTAGCTTGTGGTCAAAGTCTGCATTATACCTCCTATGGACAGTCTAACCAGTTAGGAGTCGTCTAGGTCAAAGGTCTACCCTAACTTAGGTTAGAATTTTTTCTTATTTGTTTGCTTATTTGTTTGTTTTTTTCTTTATTTGTGTTTTATTGTGTGATATGGCTTATAACAATAATTTTTTCAATTTTAATGGTAATCCATATTACACACCAAACTTTTTTCGTATATTACTAACCGGCATATCATAACTTTAACCAACCTAGTGTGCCGGATTGGTCTTATCCGAATCAATATAACCCATGCCCCCAATCCTACAACCATGATTTTCAGAATAATTTCAACTCTTCACAGAGTCAGTGGGGATTCACCTCCCCCGAGTCCAATTTTCAACCAACTTGTCCTCCTTATCCACCTTGTCCACAATATTTCCAAGATTCATACTCAGTTCCACCAGTCCAAAATAGAAAACCATCAATTTGGAAATGAGTATGCGTGAGTCCAAAAAAAAATCACAAAATCTGATGGACTCACAATTTCACCACCAATTTCAAAACAACACTTCATCTTTTCAATAAAATGATAAACCTATCAACTATGAAAAGATGCTTGAAGCCATGACTCAGGCTCAAAACGCTCATATTCATGACATAGATATGATGGTCCAATCTCTACGTTCTCACCGTTTGGCTAGTTCTGATGTCAGTAACCATTCTGTTAGAACCGAAGAGTCATGTTGTTTTGGAACACAAGGTTCCATTTCAGCACAATCATTTGAACTTGCCCAAACTCCAAAATTTGAAAGTGACATTGACAGTTTGGCAAGTTATCCCTTTCCTAAAATTGAACTTGAAAATGAATATGATCATGAACCTCAACTTAGTGATTCAATTCCACTTCCTGATTCAATTATAACTCATGTATCTTCACCTGATTTCAATCTTTTTCCCGAGTCAACATTGGATCCTGTGCCAATTCATAATGAAATTGAATTGCCCATCTTTGATGATCATCATATTGATCTTGACCAATTTTATAATTTTGAAAGTCCCATTGATAAATTGGCAAGTTCTCATTTTTATGACATTGAACTCAATGAGAAATGTGACCTAGATTCTCAAATCTGTGATCCAGTTCAAATTCCCGAATCAATATTGACTCCTGTTTTGTTACCCGACTTGAGTAATATTTTAGAGTTAGTTTTGATTCCCACACCTATCATTCTTGAACTTGAATCACTAATATTAAGTCACATTCCATTGTTGGAAAATGAATGTGGACTTGAGTTTCAACTTCTTGATTTGGACCCACTTCCTGAACCAATCTCGACTCCTGAACCTTTACTTGACTTAAGTCACTTTCCTGAGTCGGTATTAGTTCCCGTACTTCCTAAGTCCAAGTCAATCATTCTATCTTTTCACACTCCGAAATTAATTATGGAATTTGAAAATTAGATGGGGTTAAATTTTTAATAAAAATCCTTCATGGATACATCATTTTAATGGGTTATATTAGAGAGATTTTTGGTGGGTTCCTTCGAACTCCATGCAAAGTTGATTGGGCCGCATTTCGTGGACCAATCAGACCACCACCGGAACCACCACCTTAAGGTAGTATTTTCCTTCCCTGTCTTCTTTTTCATGCATCGATGCATTAATTCATACATTGAGGATAATGCATGAGATAGGTGTGGGGGAGGGTTCTAACATAACTTAGGTTTTATTTTTATTTTTTAAAAAAAATATTAACATTTTTCTTTACTTTTAAATTTTTTTTTGAAAATAGAAACAATATTTTGACATATTTTTTGTAAGAAATTGAGTCAATTTTAAGGAATAGGAAAATCAAAATTAGGATTTCTTAAACTTGGTCAAAATAAGATTATTTGTTTGATTTTTAGGGTTAGGAAGATAATTTGTCAAAGTAATTTAGTCTTGATCTTTACCTTAATGAAATATGCACACTTCATACACTTACACACTTAGGGTTCAAAAACAAAGATTCTTATGCCTTATATAAAAAAAAAAGAAAAAAAAGATCTATGAAAGATGAACAAATCTAATTATTGATTAGTTAGGTGCTTTGGCCTAAGCAAGCCTTAGTATTTATGCGAAAGATGATTAGATAAGTTTGGGAAAAAAAATATATATAAAAATCCTCTGATTAAGCTGGGTATTTGTGCCTAATAAAGCATAAGTATTCACGCCTAAAAGGGGTTCAATAATAAAATCTTTAGTTTTGTGGCCTTGTTTGCTCGAGTCCTTAAGTCCTTGGGTGTTTTCTCACCCGGTGCCCTAAGACCGTTTGGTTTGGGAGTAATCGATTAAAGGCTCATTATATGGGCAGATTAGAAAGCCTAATAGAACTAAGGAATAATACCAAAAATATATATATATATATATAAATAAATGAGGCATAAGAGTTAGAGTTAAAGAACCCTTAGTCAAAATTTTCACAATCACAAGGTGCATATGACTTAGGTTAAAGTAATAGACTAGATGAGAAATACAATTTGACTCCTTACTTTGATTGATAACAAATTTTGAATAGAGACTAAGTTTAAGAATGTAAAATTCAGTTTTCTTATAACTTATAGATTACTTAAATCTTACAATTATATTTCAAATATTTTTCTCTTTCAAAATGCTTTTCGAAAATACTAACCCTTTGTTTCTCTTTCTTTATGGATTTTGTGGGTGTAATCTACTGAAAACCCTCACGAGACAAAACTCGTCCTCTAGGGGAAACCTAGAGGTTTAACGGCTTGTTGCACAAGCTCAGTGCAATCGCGTGACCTGCGAAAGTGGTCTAATAATCTTTGGTTTAGTTTTGTTGTTTTGCTCGAGGACGAGCAAAAGATGGGTGTGGGGGTGTGATTGTACACATATTTTGCATTCTTTTCATTACACTCCTACATTTATCGTGTAATAAATCTGCTAATTTCTTTGTCTTAAATGTCCATTTTGTAGAAGATAATAATGAAGAGAAAGAGGATTAAACCAAATAAATATCAGTTAAAATCAGATTTAACTGGATCTATTTGGTTAGCTAAGGATGATCCCAGATCTAGTTAGAACAAATCAAGGACTGGGACAAATATTCAGCTGAAGATCAGAGCAAATCAGAAAGATAACACCAAATGGAAACCAGCAAAATTCAGATTTCTATAAATCCATTTTGGTTAGCTAAAGATCAATCGAGGATAATATCAAATACAGAGAGATAAATGGATAGAGAGAAGATCAACGGATGAGATGAAGCAAGTTTGACTCAGATTCTGACTGGATACATTTAAGTATTTGAATCATAACCTTCGCTACTGAATCTCAAATCTGATGATTCAAGATGATCCAGAAAGAGGACTTACAGAGCTACAACTCTTATGTTGATCACTATTTTTAATTCTATCATTTGATAAGTGATATTCAGCAATCAACACGCCAACAAACTACAGATCAGAACTGAATATCCACATCAAATCAAGTTTGGAGATAAGGGAGGATTCAAATTCAGAAATAGCCAGCTTTTCCTATCTTCATACTCCTCTAACCTATGCATTTCTTCTATAAATACCTGCAATCTCAAAGGCAAGGGAGGACCATGCAGAGATAGGATTTAGTCCAGTCTTTCATTCTTTGTAGTGTAGGTTTTTGTTTTTCTTTTCATGTAATTTTTAGTTTTAATTTATGTAAATCAGAGGAGATCAGAGTTTCATAGGAGAACGAGAACGAAGCTTGTGCTGAGAGTGAACCGGTGTAAGATTTTCTTCTTTTCTCTTATTGTTATAAAATCGAATCTGTAGTTCCCTTTTGTATGTACTTTGTTTTTGTGTTCTTCTTCTTCTTCTCTACTTTTCTTCTTTTGGTACAATTGTTATCCAAGTGAGTCTAAAAGCATCGAAAGTGCCTTGCCTTTGCGAGTGCCACCGATAGCCCATGATGATGGATTTTGAGTTTCATTCTATATCACTTCATACTTGCAACGTCTTGATGATATAATGTGGAGAAAATGGGAATCAACTCTTATGGGCTATACGTTGATCACCTCGCTTCAAGGTAACATCATTGCAAAAGATTCAAGGTAGGTATTTGGCCAAAAGAAGTAAGTAATTTTTAGTTTCTTTTCTTTTCTTTTATTCTTTAGTTTAGAACACCAACAACACCCACTTCTTTCCATTTTCAATTTCTTTGTAAATAATCATTTTCCATGTTTCTCCTGAAAATCACCTAGAGGGGGGGTGAATAGGTGATGATGCTAATCAAAGGGCAATTTAAAAAATTAAAGCTACAACAATCACCAAGCAAGAGTCACAAGATGAATGCAAGCAAGTATGACAATGAATATGATGAGCAAGTAATAAGTGCAAGCAAAGTAGAGTAAGGAATGCAAGAATGTAAACCAATCGCAAACACAAAGATATGTTATCGAGGTTCGAGCACCCAGCTCTACTCCCCGCCTTCCCCAGAAGGATTCTAGCTACTTCCACTATCACAAAGATCTCAATTACAATGGAGTACCCAACTCCACAATCTCAGTACAAGTAATTTCCTTGGTAGTCAAAAGACCACAAACTCTCTCTTTCAAATATCTCTTCCCTTACAAAGGTCCTTAGAGAATATTGAGTAGGAATGAAGCTCTTGTTGTAAGTGAAGAAAGAGAATTAAATCAGAGAGTATTTGAAAAACCCTTCAGAAAATCAGTGAGAAATTCAGCACAAAAACCAAGAAACAAGTCTCTTTTGAAAGCCTTAAACTTTTGAATTTTCTAGCAATAATTGTTGTAACAAATCTCTCCCCAAACACCCCTATTTATAGGAGAGGGCTAGGGTTTAGGGATAAAACATAATTACAGATGTTTAGGAGGTAATTAGATCAAAATATATCCTTAAACGAATTTTTAAACACAAGAGACAAAAATAAACAGCTCTTAAAAAATCTGCCCGTTACTGTTCAACGGCTACATCGGTCGACCGGGCCGGTCGACCGGTAGTATAAAAATTTGACCGTTATAGTCTAGCGGTCGACCGACCCGGTCGACCGATAAGACCTGTGAGCAAAAATAATGGTCCGGTCGACCGCCCCGGTCGACCGACAGACGTGCACACGGATACGTGCATCTGCCAGGACTTTGGTCGACTGGTCCGGTCGACCGGACCAGACTGACACAGACTCGGTCGACCTCCCCGGTCGACCGGATCAGGTCAAAAAGTCAATTTTAAAAAGAAAACCAAGAGGATTTTGATTTTAACAAAAATACTTTTGAACAGGGATTAGTATAAAACATAAATATATATCTGTAGGCAAAATCTTGTATGCAAAATATTTTTGTATAATTTATAAGAAATTATTTTGGAATGAGCATGTGCGCAAAAACGTGTGTGATAGAGCTTCAAACCTATCCACTATTCTTTAACATACTATAAACAGAAAAACAAATTACATGAAGACTTCTTGTGCTATCTTCAAGTCTTTGAGCCATCCAATGCCTTGCTAGTGCCTTCTCTTCTATGATCCTTCCTTGATGTGCAATTTGCCTTCCTTGCTTTGTGGAACTTAGAAGTTCTTGCAATAGCTAAGCGAATGGACTCTAAACATGGTACAAAACCTGAAACTCATCTTAACAAACTTGTTAGTACCAAATAGCACTAATTTGGTTTGTCATCATCAAAACACAAAACAATTGGAGAGTGTAACCTCTTGGGCCAACAATCTGCCCCTTTTTGATGATGACAAAACAAGTAGGCTATTAACAAAAATATAGGGTAGGAGAAAACTCCCCCTCAAATTATGGTATACATAAAACACAAGAATATGCTCTAGATACCAATAATTGAAATGATGCACCAATTATTGAAACCAATTAAAACAAATATATAAAACACAAAAATTGCTCTTGATACCAAAAATACCAAAAATACCAAAAACAACTAAAACACAAGAATTTATTTGAAACACAAAAAAACTCATAAAAACAAAACATACAAATTCATATGGAACCAAGACCAAATGAACTTATTTTTGTCCATGTAAACTTATTCTCCCCCTTTTTGTCATACATCAAAAAGGGTTATGAAAAACATGTTTATTCAATAATACAAACATTAAGTTCTCCACAAATAAACGAAAATCTAGCAAAATCAAGAGGTTTAGTGAAAATATCGGCTAGTTGTAAATCCGTGGAAACATAATCAATATCTATATCACCTTTCTCAAAATGATCTCTAAGAAAGTGATATCTAATCTCAATGTGCTTGGTCTTACTATGTTGATTTGCATTTTTGGTCATGTGTATAGTACTAGTATTATCACAAAATATTTTTATGTGATCAAAGTGCAAATCAAAATCAAGGAGAGTATGTTTCATCCAAAGGACTTGTGCACAACAAGCCCCCGCGGCAACATACTCCGCCTCGGCGGTTGAGAGAGCTACGGAATTTTGTTTCCTAGAGGACCATGAAACAAGACAATTACCAAGAAATTGACATGTCCCACTAGTACTCTTTCTATCTACTCTACAACCCGCATAGTCGGCATCCGAATAGCTAATCATTGAAAAATCTATAGTTTTCGGATACCAAAGACCCATTCCAATAGTGCCCTTAATATAACGAATAATGCGTTTTACCGCAATAAGATGAGACTCTTTAGGACACGATTGAAATCTAGCACAAAGACACACACTAAACATGATATCCGGCCTACTTGCCGTCAAATATAAAAGACTTCCTATCATACTTCTATATAATTTAATATCAACATTTTTACCTTGTTCGTCCTTATCAAGCTTGGTTGTAGTTGCCATTGGAGTGTTGCAAGCCTTTGATCCTTCAAGCCCAAACTTCTTTACTAGCTCCTTTGCGTACTTGGCTTGGTTAATGAAGGTTCCGTCTTGCAATTGCTTGATTTGGAGTCCAAGGAAGAAATTTAGCTCACCCATGGAAGACATTTCAAATTCTAGTTGCATTACCTTCTCAAAATCCTTGCATAAAAGCTCATTAGTGGATCCAAAAATTATATCATCAACATAAATTTGCACAATTAAAATATCATTATCAACATGCTTAGTAAAAAGAGTTGTGTCTACTTTGCCTTTAATAAAATCATTTGAAATGAGAAAACTAGAAAGCCTTTCATACCAAGCTCTTGGAGCTTGTTTCAATCCATACAAAGCTTTATCAAGTTTAAAAACAAAATCGGGATGAACATGATCAATAAAACTGGGAGGTTGAGAAACATAAACTTCTTCATTAATAAAACCATTCAAAAATGCACTTTTCACATCCATTTGAAAAAGTTTAAAATTTTTAAAACATGCAAAAGCTAGTGTCATCCGTATGGCTTCAAGCCGTGCTACGGGTGCGAAGGTCTCCTCAAAGTCAATTCCCTCAACTTGAGTGTAACCTTGGGCCACTAACCTAGCTTTATTCCTAATGACATTTCCGGACTCATCCATCTTGTTTCTAAAGATCCACTTAGTACCAATTATTGGTCTATCGTGGGGCTTAGGAACAAGGTGCCAAACTTGGTTGCGCTCAAATTGATTGAGTTCCTCTTGCATGGCAAGCAACCAATATGGGTCCGTCTCGGCTTCGAGAATGCCTTTGGGTTCAAAATGAGAAATGAAAGCAAAGTTACCACATAGGTCATGGAGTTTGGAGCGCGTTGTGACTCCTTTAGATGCATCACCCAAGATGAGCTCCTTAGGATGATTTGTAGCGTATCTCCAAGCTTTAGGAAGCGGTTGAGTGCTTTCCTCCTTATCCTCTTGAACTTCACCAATAGGGTCTAGCTTTTCTTCTTGAGCGGGTGAGTCCTTCAAGGATAGTCTCTCCATGTCTTCACCTAATGGTTCAATCTCTACAACATTCTCAACAACCACATTAGATTCTTCAAATTTAACATGCATGGATTCTTCTATGGTAAGAGAAGATCTAATGAAAACTCTATATGCTTTGCTAGTAGAGAAATATCCAACAAAGATAGCCTCATAAGCCTTAGCATCAAATTTACCCAAATTATCCTTAGTATTTAAAACAAAACACTTGCATCCAAAAACTTTGAAATATGCAACATTTGGTTTTCTAGAATGATACATTTCAAATAATGTTTTTGAAGAATTTTTGCACAAATAAATACGATTTGATATATAGCATGCGGTGTTTACGGCCTCGGCCCATAAATATTGAGGGAGGTCATACTCATTTATCATTGTCCTAGCCATCTCTTGAAGTGTTCTATTTTTCCTTTCTACAACTCCATTTTGTTGTGGAGTTCTAGGACAAGACGTTTCATGCTTAATTCCCTTTTCATCACAATAAGTCATGAAGAGTTGGTTAATAAACTCACCACCTCTATCACTCCTTATTCTCAAAATCGGAAAACCCTTTTCTTTTCAACTCTTTTTCGAAAAATCTTAAAATGAGAAAAAGTTTGATCTTTATTTTGCAAAAAGAAAACCCAAGTAAAACGGGAGAAATCATCAACCAAAACAAATGCAAATCTACTTCCATTTAAACTTTTAGTTTTAGTTGGTCCAAAAAGATCCATATGAATTAATTCTAAAGGCCTAGTTGACATGATATCCTTGATTGGTTTAAAGGAAGACTTGGTTTGTTTCCCAAGTTGGCACGCACCACAAATGCGGTCTTTCTCAAAATTCAAGCAAGGTATACCCTTCACTAATTCCTTTGAATTAATCCTAGAAATATGGTCAAAATATGCATGTCCTAATCTTCTATGCCAAAGCCAAGAATTTTCATCAAAAGCATTTAAGCATTTAGTAGAACAATTTAAATTAAGCATGTCAATGATATAAACATTATTATCACGAAAACCGGTAAGAATACAATCATTAGATTTAACATCAAAAATCTTGCAAGAAGTATCATCAAAAACAACTTTAAGTCCACGGTCACAAAGTTGGCTAATGCTAAGCAAATTATGTTTCAAACCATCAACTAAAACAACATTCTCAATAATAGGAGATGCACCAATTTGAATGTTACCTATACCGATGATAGTTCCTTTGGAGTCATCCCCGAAGGTGACGGTGCCACCTTCCATGTACCTTGATAGGGTTGTGAAGTTGTTGATGTCCCATGTCATGTGTCTTGAACAACCACTATCAAGGTACCATCGCTCCCTACGTCTTGGAGCTTTGGTGTGTACCTACATCAAATAATTTAAGACTTGATTTTGGTACCCACATTTTCTTGGGTCCTCTAGGGTTAGTGTCATGAACCCAAACAAGATTATTTGTTCTATTTAGTTGATCATAACAAAACTTAGCTAAATGTCCATTTTTACCACAATATGTGCATCTATATACTCTACCATATTTAAAAGCATAATGGGTGTGTGATTTGTGAGCATGAGCATTGTGAGCATGAGCATGAGAGGTGTTAGCATGAGAATTCTTAGCTTGTGAAGTGTTAGCATGAGAATTCTTAGCTTGTGACGTGTTAGCATGAGAAGTGTGCTTTTTAGAAAACATGTTCTCAAGTTTCTTAGTATTGAAAGCACAATCATTTAAAACTTTTTCGAAATCATTCATTTTGGATTTAAAAGAAGAAATTTCTTTTTCATCAATAATAGGAGATTTTGCCTTACAAGAACTCTTGTAGGCACAAAATTCTTTTTGCATGGAAATGAAATTAGAAGAAACATCATCTTTTTCTTTAGAAACGATGGCAAGTTGATTTTTAAGAAAAGCAACTTCTTTTTGTAATTTTAAGCATTCAAGTTTCTTATTATCATAAGTTTCAGAAAGTTCTACAAAGGCATGAACTAGAACTTCCTTACTTAGTTCATCATCTTCATCATCAAGGGATTGAGGGGTTACCTTAGGTGTGTTTGCCATGAAACACATATTAGCTTGATCCACCTCCTCTTCGGACTCACTTTCCGAATCCCATGTTGCTTTGTAGGCTTTCTTCTCCTCCGGTTTCTTTGGCTTGAAGGAGGAAGTCATCTTCTTCTTGAACTCCGGACAATCCGCCATGATATGTCCGGGTTTGCGGCAATTATAGCAAATGATCTTCCGCTCCTCTTTGCCTTCGAATCTTCTCCGGAAGTTGAACTTGTTCTTTCGGTACAACCTCTTGACATTCCGCACAAGTAGAGTTAGCTCCTCATCTTCTTCTTCGTCTTCATCATCGTCATCATTGGTGGATGAAGTCTTGAAGGCTATGGATTTCTTCTTTGAAGTAGTGGCTTCTTCTCTTGCCTTCTTCTCTATCTCATGGGTCTTTAGGTTCCCAATGAGACTAATGATGTCCATCTCGTCCTTGTCGTTCAACTCCTTTAAGGTGGTGGCCTTGATCTCCCATGAAGAAGGAAGAGCCCGTATCACTTTGCGCACCTTTTGATCGTTGGAGATGACGTCACCTAATGAAGAAAGACCATTTGTAATTTTAGTGAAACGAGTAATCATACAATCAATGGATTCATCATCTAGCATTTTAAATGATTCATATTGAGACCTCAAGAGATCTATCTTAGCTCTCTTGACTTGTGAAGTCCCTTCATGTGTGACCAATAAGTGTTGCCAAATCTCATAGGCGGATTGGCAATGAATTACTCGTGTAAGGTCATCCTCATTCAAGGCGGTTAATAGGGAGTTTTGGGCTTTGGAGTTAGCCTCATATTCTCTAAAGTTGAAGTCAGTCCAAGTGCTCTCATCACTATCGGGTGCTACATAGGGTTTAGTCAAGGACTTGGCCACTAAGCTACCCAAAGATTGCAAAAATATAGTCATCCTAACCTTCCAAATAGGGAAATTAAGTCCATCAAATTTAGGAGGGGTTTTGATGTTATCGGCCATGTTTACTAGTGTATGAATGGATGAATGAAAATGTTGATTAGCAATATTTTAAGGATCTCTCTAAGGATGTTAAGCCAAACCTAGAGTCCAAGCTCTGATACCAATTGAAAATCACCTAGAGGGGGGGTGAATAGGTGATGATGCTAATCAAAGGGCAATTTAAAAAATTAAAGCTACAACAATCACCAAGCAAGAGTCACAAGATGAATGCAAGCAAGTATGACAATGAATATGATGAGCAAGTAATAAGTGCAAGCAAAGTAGAGTAAGGAATGCAAGAATGTAAACCAATCGCAAACACAAAGATATGTTATCGAGGTTCGAGCACCCAGCTCTACTCCCCGCCTTCCCCAGAAGGATTCTAGCTACTTCCACTATCACAAAGATCTCAATTACAATGGAGTACCCAACTCCACAATCTCAGTACAAGTAATTTCCTTGGTAGTCAAAGACCACAAACTCTCTCTTTCAAATATCTCTTCCCTTACAAAGGTCCTTAGAGAATATTGAGTAGGAATGAAGCTCTTGTTGTAAGTGAAGAAAGAGAATTAAATCAGAGAGTATTTGAAAAACCCTTCAGAAAATCAGTGAGAAATTCAGCACAAAAACCAAGAAACAAGTCTCTTTTGAAAGCCTTAAACTTTTGAATTTTCTAGCAATAATTGTTGTAACAAATCTCTCCCCAAACACCCCTATTTATAGGAGAGGGCTAGGGTTTAGGGATAAAACATAATTACAGATGTTTAGGAGGTAATTAGATCAAAATATATCCTTAAACGAATTTTTAAACACAAGAGACAAAAATAAACAGCTCTTAAAAAATCTGCCCGTTACTGTTCAACGGCTACATCGGTCGACCGGGCCGGTCGACCGGTAGTATAAAAATTTGACCGTTATAGTCTAGCGGTCGACCGACCCGGTCGACCGATAAGACCTGTGAGCAAAAATAATGGTCCGGTCGACCGCCCCGGTCGACCGACAGACGTGCACACGGATACGTGCATCTGCCAGGACTTCGGTCGACTGGTCCGGTCGACCGGACCAGACTGACACAGACTCGGTCGACCTCCCCGGTCGACCGGATCAGGTCAAAAAGTCAATTTTAAAAAGAAAACCAAGAGGATTTTGATTTTAACAAAAATACTTTTGAACAGGGATTAGTATAAAACATAAATATATATATCTGTAGGCAAAATCTTGTATGCAAAATATTTTTGTATAATTTATAAGAAATTATTTTGGAATGAGCATGTGCGCAAAAACGTGTGTGATAGAGCTTCAAACCTATCCACTATTCTTTAACATACTATAAACAGAAAAACAAATTACATGAAGACTTCTTGTGCTATCTTCAAGTCTTTGAGCCATCCAATGCCTTGCTAGTGCCTTCTCTTCTATGATCCTTCCTTGATGTGCAATTTGCCTTCCTTGCTTTGTGGAACTTAGAAGTTCTTGCAATAGCTAAGCGAATGGACTCTAAACATGGTACAAAACCTGAAACTCATCTTAACAAACTTGTTAGTACCAAATAGCACTAATTTGGTTTGTCATCATCAAAACACAAAACAATTGGAGAGTGTAACCTCTTGGGCCAACATCTCCACCTTCTCATTCTACCACTTTCTTCCTCACTTAACTTTAACCTAATTTTTCTCTTTTTCTTTTTAATAATTAAAAGAAGATCTTTAAACATTCTTTGTAACCAAAAGAGAACTTACTAAAAAGCTTTCATCGCTAGTCCCTTCTTGTGGATCACGACCCGCATAGCCACTTGCTATCGCGGTAGTATTGAGAACTTACACATCTCTATTTTAAAGTTCTGAAATTCTTTTTTGTGTGCAGGTTCAACCTCAATCAGGCGAAAATACCAGAATTGGAATATACTAGGAAGGTCCTCGAAGCCTGGAGAAGTTTCTCGCCAAAACCAGGGACCTAAGTCCCTAGTTTTTGTTGCAGAAACGCGGCAAATGCCGAGATTCCACGACAATTTGGTAAGCCCACGCGTCGATTTTCGACGCGTGGGCTCGTCTCGTCTTCTAGAACCCCATTTCGCCTATATAAACCCCTGCAGAGGTCCAGAACGGGAGAGTTTTTGATTTTAGGTTAGAGTTTCTATATTTAGTGTAGTGTAGGTGTTCTTCTTTATTTCTTTTGTATTTTCTTTTATTTTTAGATCTTGTAGTAGGGTTGAGAGATTCAAAGAGAGATAGAGAGGGATTGATGTAATAGATGGTGACAATCTATGTAAAGGTGCCTCCTTTCTTCTTCAATGTAATCTTCTCCATCTTCTACATGATGTTTGGCTAACTTTTCTTCTTCTCATGACAATCTAACTACTAACCACTAACCATCTAACCACTTACTTGATAATCTACATGAATCTAGTAGCCTCTACAAGGCCTTGCTCTTGCAAGAGCCATTGATGGCTCATGATGATGGGTTATAACATCTAACTTGCTAACTTGCTAACGAAGCTAACTCTCTCTTATTTAATGCTTGCTTCTAATGGTTTGATGATCTAGTGTTTGTATTAGCTTGCTCTTGATGCAAGTTTGAATGTGAAGAACCATCTTATTTGCTATGCTTTGTATCGTCTCTTGAAGCCAAGGACTAGTGATGGCTAAGGATCCATGTGAGGCAACTATCACTAAGAGGTTAGCATGGTTAGTGGAGCAATTAGTAGTTAGTAGCCATGAGTTTTATTTTACTTTATTTTGAAAATTATTTCCAAAATCCTTTTATCATTTTTCTATCGATGTTTTCACCATCCTCTTAGTTCAACTTTGTTTCATCTTCTTTTCTACTTTGTTTTCCAACCACTTTATTCTTATTTTCACATCGTTTTCATCGCCTTCTCCACCTACCACATGCTTGATTTTCTTTTCTTTCTTTTTTCTAATTCTTTAACAAAGAAGACTTGTTAACATAACACGTGAATAAAAACTGTTAATGCTTCTATCGCCTCCCGTCCCTGTGGATTCGACCCGTTGAGCCAATGCTATAACGGAAGTATCGAGGGCACATTTGCACATACGAGCTTTTCATTGATTTTACAAAACACACATTTTTTGAGTGCTGGTTCCGCCCCTATCAAATTTTGGCGCCGTTGCCGGGGAACGGGAATGGTTTTGATTTCACGTTTTTGTTAACATTTTCTTCTCTGTTTTGGCGTGCAGGTCAAAGTATATAGGAACTAAATATTGTAGAACAACCTCTAGCTTTGCATCTCCCTACTCTAGAAAGCAAGACTTAGCTTCTAAAGAACCGCCGCGCAAACGCGACTTTTACCGCGGACACGCGGCCATTTTGTAATCATTGTGTATCTTGTTGTGCTGGGATGTGTTCATTGTAATAGCTAGTGGATCTGTACTGTTACTTTCCTGCTTTGATTGCCTACACACCACAATAAACTAAAGAACTAAAATACGGTATTTGGACGCTTTTAAAATGGTTTAGACATTTGCATTTAGGCATGTGTCAATTCAATTCCAATATACTGTATATTGTTCTATTGTTGTGATCTGGATTGAGGTGTACATATGGTATTGCATATAGCATAGGACAAACACGTGGGTGATTTATCGCTTTGTGTTATATTTTTGTCTATATTGCACATTTGCACGAATTGAACTTAAGGGCATAAACCAATACAAGATAAGGTGGGAATTTCATCACCCTTCCTTGGCCCAAAAATCACCTCCCCACTCACACAACCCAAGCCCTAATAAAAATTGATAGACGTTGGCCCCTAGGGACCTCTCGGACTCATTAAGAGATTGACCGAGGTTGGAACTTGTTTTGAATCTTACTCTTATGAAATCGGTGTCTAAGGTTGGGGATTAAGAGGTTACGCCTCGAAGATACCGTGGTTTGGCGTAATTAAGGCCCGTTGCTTACGCATGGATACCTCCCACCATATTTTGCCCCTACCTGGCCGATTAGCTTGTGGTCGGATTCAAGCAACAATCTCCCCCGAGTAATCGACCAGTTAGGAGTCGTCTAGGTCTAGGTCAACCTTAAATAAGCTTGGTTTTGATTTTTTTCTTTTTGTTTGTTATTTGCTTTTTCTTTTTTGTTTATTATTGTTTGTGAAATGGAATTCAACAATAACAATTCTTTCAATCCTAATATGAATCCATATTTCACACCGACCCCATTCAATTCGGATAATTCCAACCCGATTTTTCACAATATGAACCAACCAAATACACCGGGTTGGCCTTATCCGAATCAACACAACCCGTACCCACAATCTTATGACTATAATTTCCAAAATAATTTCAACTCTTCACAGAGTCAATGGGGATTCACCTCCCCCGAGTTAAATTTTCAACCTCCTTGTCCACCCTGTCCACCTTGTCCACAATTTACACAATATTCATTCCCCGATTTCACTTCCTATACTCCTTTTTTTGGACCTCCCATTGAAGAAAAATCTGAGTTAGAAAAGAGTATAGAAGCCAACCTACAAGAGGCCGAGCGACAACGTCAGAAAATGTTGGCCTCTCCAATTCCATAATATTTTCAGGAGTCTTACTCAGTTCCACCTCCTCACAATAAACAACCATCTGCCCTGGAAATGAGTAAGGAACTCTTGTGTGAGTCCAAGCTTCAATCTCAAAACATGTTGGACTCACAATCTTCACAAAATTTTCAAAACCAAGTTTCTTATACTCTCTTTCTGGACCATTCACTTGAAGAAAAATCAAGTCTAGAAAAGAGTATGGAAATCTTGCAGGAGTCTGCGTTACAATTTCAAAAATCTTCTTCTCAGTCCATTGATAGGTTGGAAACACAATTAAGTAAATTGGTCAATATTTATAAGAATGAAGAACTTCTCTCTTCTTCACCTTTGACCAATTCAAATATCTCTAACTCTATCAATTTGACCCGTGACTCTTGTTTTGGACACCAAGATTCCTACACTCCTTTTCTAGAACAATCACTTGAAGATACATCACATCTAGAAAAGAGTATAGAAGTCTTGCAAGAGTCCGCACTACAATTTTAAAAATCTTTTGCCAAGTCTATCAATAGGTTGGAAACTCAATTGAGTCAATTGGTTAGCATTTATAGGGATGAGGAAACTCTATCTTATCAATCTGTGACCAATTCAGCTATCCCTAACTCTATTGATCTGACCCAGGACTCTTGTCATTTTGGACACCAAGTTTCAATTTCAACACACCCATCTGAACTTGTCCAAACTTCAAATCCCATTGACATTTTGGCAAGTTATCCTTTTCCTGAAATTAAACTTGAGCATGAATATGATCCTGAACTTCCAGTTAGTAATTCAATTTCACTTCCTGATTCAATATTGACTGAGGTGTTTTTACTTGAATTCAGGCCTTTTCCCGAGTCAGTATTGGATCCACTGCCAATCCATTGTGAAATTGAATCACCAGTCTTTTATGATTATCATATTGAACTTGACCAATTTCATACTTTTGAAAGTCCCATTGATAAATTGGCAAGTTCTCATTTTTATGGAATTGAACTCAATGAGGAATGTGACTTTGATCCTCAAATTTGTGATCCAGTTCAAATTCCTGAATCAATATTGACTCCTGTTATGTTACCCAATTTGAGTAACATTTTAGAGTCAGTTTTGATTCCCATATCTGTCATTCTTGAACTTGAATCACCAATCTTAGAAAGTCACATTCCATCATGGGGAAATGAATGTGGACTTGAGTTTCAACTTCTTGATTTGGACCCACTTCCTGAACCAATCTCGACTCCTGAACCTTTACTTGACTTAAGTCTTTTTTCTGAGTCGGTATTAGTTTCTGTACTTCCTAAGTCCAAATCAATCATTCCATTCTGGCACAAGGGTCTTGATAAATTTGACTCTGAAATTATTTTAAAATTTTGGAAATTAGATAGGGTAAAATTCTTAATAAAAATCATAAATATATACATCATTTTAGTGGGTTGCATTTTAGAGGTCCCTGGTGGTTTTCTCCGGATTCCACGCACATTGGATTGGGCCGCATTTCGTGGACCAATCAGACCACCACCGGAACCACCATCTTGAGGTAATTTTTTCTTCCCTCTCTATTTGTTTCATGCATATGTACATCACGGTGCATTGAGGACAATGCATGAGATAAGTGTGGGGGAGGGTTTACTAACATAGAGTTTTTTAGATTTTCTTTCTTTTACACTTCTTTTAGGATACTTTTAGAAATCTTTCATGTATAGAAATTTTCTCTTTCCTTAAAAACTTTTTAAAACAAGAGACAAAGTTTTGATCTATTTTTAAGAAAATTAAGATGATCTTAAAAATTAAAGAAGCCTTAATTATGACATCTTAAACCTAGTCGAAATAATGGATCTAGTTTAAAATTATAGGCTAAGTAAGATAAATTAGAGAGATAATTTTATCTTGAAAATTTTGCTTTAGATAGTATGCACTTCACACTAACACAATTTTTGGGATGGAAACAAAGACCTAAAATGCCATAAAGCAAAAATAAATAAATAAATATATATTATATATGAAGAAAAAAATCACTTATTAAGCTGGATAAGTATGCCTCAAGAAGCATGATTATTCACGCCTAACGGTGGTCAAAAGAAACAAATAATCCCCCTTAGTTTTGTGGCCTTGTTTACTCGAGTCCTTAAACCCGAGGGATGTTTTCTCATCTGGTGCCCTAAAACCGTCTGGTCTGGGAGTCATCGGTTATAGGGTCGCTACATGGGTGAACTAGAAAGCCTAAGAAAACTAAGGGAAGAAAAAAGAAAAAAAAGAAAAAAATATATATAAAAAAAATGGCTTGATGGTTGGAGTTAAAATCCCAGAAATCTTCACTATCACAAAGTGCATATTATCTAGGTTTTATGAAGAATAAAAATATTCAATTCAATTTTGAATTCTTACCTTAATTGAAGACAAGATCTTACATAGAGACCAAGCTTAAGGAAGAATAATTTTGGTGGACTTATGACCTTAGATCGCTTATATTTTTGCAAAAATATTTCGTAACTTGTCTCTCCTTCAAAATATGTTTTCAAAATACTAACATTTGTCTTCTTTCTTTATGGATTTTTGTGGGTGTAATCTGCTGAAAACCCTCAGGAGACAAAACTCCTCCTCTAGGGGTAACCTAGAGGTTTAATGGCTTATTGCACGCGCTCAGTGCAATCGCGTCACCTGCGAAAGTGGTGTAATAACATTTGTAGTATAGTTTTTCTTTTTGTTTTGCTCGGGATGAGCAAAAGATAAGTGTGGGGTGTGATTAGTTTACCATTCTGCATTATTATATCACATTTTCCCACCGATTTATGAATAAAATGTCATTCTAAACCGTATTTTGGTCTCTCTTGTAGGTTAATCAAGAGTTTAAGGGCAAGGAGTAATAAGAGCTTAATTAAATCCATTTTTGGGTAATTAATCCGCATTACTTGGAGGCCAAGCAAGGGAACATCTAGAAGATGCATACGAATATTCGGGCGAAAATACCAGCATTGGAATATACTAGGAAGGTCCTCGAAGCTGGAGAAGTTCCTCGCCAAAACCAGGGACCTAAGTCCCTGGTTTTGCCGCGGAAACGCGGCAAATGCCGAGATTTCATGACAGTTTGGTGGCCCACGCGTCGATTTTCGACGCGTGGGCTCGTCTCGTCTTCTAGAACCCCATTTCGCCTATATAAACCCTTACAGAGGTCCAGAACGGGAGAGTTTTTGATTTTAGGTTAGAGTTTCTATCTTTAGTTTAGTGTAGGCGTTCTTCTTCATTTCTTTTATATTTTCTTTTCTTTTAGATCTTGTAGTAGGATTGAGAGATTCAGAGAGAGAGATAGAGAGGGATTGATGTAATAGATGGTAACAATCTATGTAAAGGTGCCTCCTTTCTTCTCCAATGTAATCTTCTCCATCTTCTACATGATGTTTGACTAACTTTTCTTCTTCTCATGGCAATCTAACTACTAACCACTAACCATCTAACCACTTACTTGATAATCCACATGAATCTAGTAGCCTCTACAAGGCCTTGCTCTTGCAAGAGCCATTGATGGCTCATGATGATGGGTTCTAACATCTAACTTGTTAACTTGCTAATGAAGCTAACTCTCTCTTATTTAATGCTTGCTTCTAATGGTTTGATGATCTAATGTTTGTATCAGCTTGCTCTTGATGCAAGTTTGAATGTGAAGAACCATCTTATTTGCTATGCTTTGTATCGTCTCTTGAAGCCGAGGACTAGTGATGGCTGAGGATCCATGTGAGGCAACTATCACTAAGAGGTTAGCATGGTTAGTGGAGCAATTAATAGTTAGTAGTCATGAGTTTTATTTTACTTTGTTTTGAAAATTATTTCCAAAATCCTTTAATCATTTTTCTATCGATGTTTTCACCATCCTGTTAGTTCACCTTTGTTTCATCTTCTTTTCTATTTTGTTTTCCAAACCACTTTTCTCTTATTTTCACATCGTTTTCATCGCCTTCTCCACCTACCACATGCTTGATTTTCTTTTCTTTCCTTTTCTAATTCTTTAACAAAGAAGACTTGTTAACATAACACGTGAATAAAAACTGTTAATGCTTCTATCGCCTCCGTCCCTGTGGATTCGACCCGTTGAGACAATGCTATAACGGAAGTATCGAGGGCACATTAGCACATACGAGCTTTTCATTGATTTTACAAAATACACATTTTTTGAGTGCTGGTTCCGCCCCGATCACTTGGGCAAAGAAGCGATATTGGTCTTGCTTTGTCCAGTCAGTGGGTAATTATCCAGTGGCCAGGTAATTAACAATGTCCGCATACCAGGGTTCCTTGAGAATGGCCAGGATGTGCTCGTCTGGGAAATCCTCGTTAATCGGAGCTTGTACGATCAGTGCGTTCGGAATTCGTGATAGATGATCAGCGACCACATTTTCTATACCGTTTATCCTGGATTTCCAAGTCAAATTCTTGAAGCAAAAGGATCCACTGAATCAATCAGGCTTTTGCTTCCTTCTTGGTCATGAGGTATTTCAGAGCTGAGTGATCCGTAAAAATCACCGTCTTCGATCCTAACAAGTAGGGCGGAACTTCTCTAACACAAAGACAACGGCCAAGAATTCTTCTCAGTCATTGTATAGTTCTGTTGGGCGTCATTCAAGGTCCTACTCGAGTAATAAATCGCGTGCTGCCTATTGTCGATGCGCTGTCCTAGAACAGGGCCAATAGCAAAATTAGAGGCATCGCACATGATTTCGAACAGTTGGGCCCAGTTAGGAGCAGAAATAATAGGCGTAGAAATAAGTTCTTGCTTAAGCTTCCCCCATGACTTGAAACATTCATTGTTAAAATCAAAGGGCACGTCCTTAGCGAGTAGGTTGGTTAAGGGCTAGCGATTTTGCTAAAATCCTTAATGAACCGTCGGTAGAACCCAGCATGCCCTAGAAAGGATCTAATATCCTTAATGCTTTTGGGTGGTGGAAGCTTAGTAATCACTTCTACTTTAGCCTTGTCCACTTCAATACCTCTCCTAGAAATCTCATGGCCTAAGACAATCCCCTGTCTCACCATGAAGTGACATTTCTCCCAGTTTAGAGTTAGGTTCTTCTCCTTGCATCTTTGTAGCACTAACTCTAGGTGATGAAGACACTGATCAAATGAATCTCCATAGATGGAGAAGTCATCCATGAAAATCTCAAGAAAACGTTCTACCATGTCAGAGAAAAGACTAAGCATGCTGTACGCGCCGGAAAAAGGGAAAAAAAAGGGGCGTTCGCTGTAAAGTTTCCTTGAATCAGATGAAAAATTACAACAAAAACTATTTTTCCTTCCAGTTACAAGGGAGGGAGGATGTTGAATCTTGAATCCTCCCTTTGTTTAAGGCTGGGTTCTTCAAGTGGCGATGGAGAGTGAATCTTGTTCTCCGTTGACCGGATGACCGTCGGGATCGTCAGGGATCTTCTCTTTGGCTGGTAGAAGGAGTAGCACAGCTCTGTCTACCAAAACTCTCAAAGAGAAGGTAGGCAAAGAGCAACTTGTACGTAGCAAGCTTGCTGAAGAGTTGAGCTCTCTCCTGCTTCTCTCTCCGTCTGCCTGTGTGTAGTCTGTTGTCTCTCTGATCGAGCGACCGTGTGTGTGTCTCTCCTTATAGCGGCGAGGCTATTTATAGAGGTTTCAGGGGCGTACGTGCCTCCTGAAAACACTCCACAATGAGGGCTAACTTTCCCCGTTATGTGGGCCGTGATTGACCCTATAACCGGGACGGTTACAACTGAGACGCGGGTGTCAACCCACGCGCCTTGGAGCTGCTGAGACGCGGGTTTTGAGCCCACGCGCCTTGAAGTTGAGACGCGGGTTTTGGACCCTCGTGTACGCCCCCTGAAAACACTCCATAATGAGGGCTAACTTTCCCCGTTATGTGGGCCGTGATTGACCCTATAACCGGGACGGTTACAACTGAGACGCGGGTGTCAACACACGCGCCTTGGAGCTGCTGAGACGCGGGGACAGCGGGCCACGCGCCTTGAAGTTGAGACGCGGGTTTTGGACCCCGCGCCTTGATGTTGAGACGCGGGTGTTGAGCCTTCGCGCCTGAGTCTGAAACTCTGCCTTTTAATGGCTTGTCTTTTAGTGATTTTTAGACAGCCTACAGAACCCCCTCCAAAGTTTTCGATATTCCGTAGTTAACTGGGACGGATTTCGAAATACTTTGGACTCTAGCTGAATTCACCTCTATGACTGGACTGTTAATGCTCCGGGTTTGATCTTATCTGGAGTTGGTCTTCGTGAGTGTACTGTTGAACTCTTTGAGGCCACCAGAGTTGATCATGTTGAGTGTCTAGATACACAGTCTAAACCTCCCCGATTGCTTTTAGTCTGTCATGGGTGCACTTTAAGCCAGGAGTGGACGATCGTCTGCTTGTGCCAGTGTACTGTTGAACTGATTTTGCAGAAGCAAGGACTGAACGCCAGCTCTTTTTAAGACGCAGGGATAGTACTGCTTTAAAGACGCGACTTTCATGGGGTGCGCCTTTTGAAATGGAAAACGCGACTGATATTCAATTGGACAGACGCGATGCTAGGCCGGATTGGAAGGACGCGAACTTCGGAGAGACGTGCCTGTTGGGTGCGAATCCGTGCCATATCATGAGTGCACTGCCACGTGTCCTGTGGAGCCGAAGGGACACTTTCTTTTTTGGCGTGCGAACTTCACGCTGTATTAAATGCGCTGTCCACGCGTCAAGCAATGACTCGATGCCGAACCAATCGAGCCACGCGCCGCGTATCTTTGCGAATCTTCGTGCCTATAAATGGCAACAGTCAGAGAGATATCCTCTTCTTCTCCGAGCGCATCTGTTAGGGTTTTAGAAAGAGGATCTTTGTTCATCACTTTCCATTTCTCCTTCATCGGACTCTTGATTACCAATGGCACCCAAGGCCAAGCCAACCGCATCATCCTCAAAGGCGGCCGTCGCCGAGGCCCAGAGGGGCGGTTCCTCCGCGCAGGAAGTCCTTTTTCCCAGGTATAATGCCGTTTAGGCTTAACCTTCACAATTAATGGAAGTTCATGGAACCCCTAAAAAAAATCTTTTTTTTTTTGGGAGAAGAACCGTCAACACAGAATATAAATCGTGTTTGATTCTCAGACGCGGTCTCAGACGCGGTCTTTGAGTTGATAACCAAGGCGCGGGTTTGATGACCCGGTGCCAGTGAGCCCTGCATTTCGGATTCTTCACTTAGAATATTTCTAATTGTGAAGGGTTCGGACGCAGACTTGATCCTTGCGTTCTATGACATCAGGTGCTGATTTTTTATGAATTTGGCACCTGAGCCCAAGTACTTTAGAGATTTTTCCCAAGTCTTGGTTTTCAAAACGCGGGCTTGATCCTGCGTGCCTCACATCTGACGCGGATTTGCAGGTCTGGACGCGGATTTTGATAATTCCTGCGTCCAGTGTCTCTTCTGCGTCTGGACGCGGATTCTCAAGTCTAGACGCGAATTTTGATAATTTCTGCGTCCAGTATCTTTTCTGCGTCTGGACTATAGACACTTAACATTTTTTTTGTTTCTGATAAGATGTCTGATCAAGTGTCCTTTTCTTTTGCAGTGCCACACTCTTCTGCCCCACTCGCCAGAAGCGCCACTTTGGGCACGTAGGTGGTGCCGACCGTGATTTAACCTTTGTGCTGTAAAGGACTGTACCTGTGACTGCTGACAGGTCGCAGGAGCGCAAGAAAAGGCTCTCCAATGTTGACATGACAACTTTTCGGGAGCTTATGACTGATGCAGCATTCACAACGGATGCTCGCGTTCCGCTGGAGAAGCCTGCCTTTCTTTGGAGACCATATCGGCGATGGCGGCTATTCAATGTATGACGGAGATTATAAATGGCTCCGCCAGATAGGGGATAGAAGATTCTTTCTTCCGGACATGGAGAGGATGTACCCGCTGTCTTATCTTCAGCACATGTCCGTCCCTCGGAAGATGAAATGGGACCTTTCCCGATATGTCCCTGAGATTACTCTCGGTGACTTAGGCTCTGATAGGTAGTGAAAAATGCATAATTAACATCATATATACCATCACATTTGCACATTTATTCATATTATAATGAACATTTATTAATATTTCGTTATTTAATGTGTGCAGGCCTCGAATTATTATTTTAATAAGAAATAAAGCTTAAAGAGCCCAAAAGCCCAGATCCAAGCCCATGTTTGAAGCCCAGGTGAAAAAGCGCAATTACAAGAAGTCAAAATGCAAATACAAGGGCTAAAAGTTGCAAATATCAGAGATAAGGAAGGATAGACTTCTATCCAACCCTAAACACCTGCAGGATGAGGATAAAAACCCAAGATAAGAAGGAAATTCGTGGAAAGAAGATTTGAAGAAATCTGGAT
The DNA here is from genome assembly GCA_038442645.1 of Agave tequilana. Taxonomy (NCBI): domain Eukaryota; kingdom Viridiplantae; phylum Streptophyta; class Magnoliopsida; order Asparagales; family Asparagaceae; genus Agave; species Agave tequilana. The sequence goes on along the minus strand of JAVJIF010018745.1, from coordinate 33,787 downwards.
TAAGGGTAACTTGATTACTAAGTTATCTCGAAAATCCAGAGGCCAGGATACAACTTCCAGAAGTATACGCCAAGACGAAGGGACCAGAAGAAGCCACGCGCCAAAGCGCGTGGCCAGACTCCCCAGAAATGCCGCGGAAACGCGGCAAAAGCCGCAATTCCGCGGCATTCTGGATGAGTCTGACTACCAGATTTCGTCTACAACTTCATCCGGGACTCTATCTTCTTCTGCACTATAAATATCCCTGCAGGCGCAGCAGAAAGGGCATCCAGAGACGTATTAGGGTTTCTTTAGCCATTTTTCTTTAAATTTCAGCAAGTTGTAATCTTTGTTTCAAGCACGGTGTGGAGAAGAAGGAGCTTTGTAATTGGAGTTTACTCTCGAATAAAGGTTACCTTTTTGCCACTTAATTTCTGTCATTTAATTTTGCATTTACTTTGTGATTTCTTGAGTTTGGTTTGATCTGTGATCTCTCGATTCTCTTTATTTTCTCTCTTTCTTTATTCTTCTCATATAAAAAAAAGAAAAGAAAAATAATAAAAAGATGATGAACTAATCTTCCTTTGTGGTTTGCTGAATTCTTAAGCAACCCTAAGCATGTTTGGAGTTGAACAGATTAATAATACTTTTTAGAAACCCTAGGTTTAAAGTAGATTGCTTGAGGACTAAACGGATAATCAGCTTTCTAATCTAGGTTACACTTTTAAATAATTCCTCACCCTTCATATTTAAGAACTTTGATAGCGTAACTTCAAGGTAATGCTTTTCTTCCGCTGTACTTAGATGTTAAGATGAAATTGTGTTGAATGTTCAAAGGTGCGAACTAGTAAGATTCTAAACTCTTTTATTCTTGCTTGCATCTTCGCTAATAAACCTAGGATTAATTTCACATATATTAAGATGATGTTCAATCTCCTTAACTTGCAATATGGTTGTGGTAGAAGATTAGTAAAAACCACATCTTTTATATCATATATATCTCTCAAATCTAATCTCTCTTTTCTTACTTAAAGCATACAGGGGAATCGGCCGAAAAGCTTGCATCGCATCCTTCCCTGAGGATCACGACCCGCTTGAGCCCTTGCTACAGCGGATTCGCATTGAGACTAAGAAATCTGAACTTCTTTTATTCTTTTAAAATCTCAATTAAAATTTTGGCGCCGTTGCCGGGGAAGGAACGACACGATTTCCTCGTTCTAATCATTCTTTATTCTTTCTGTTGCAGGTACAGAGAACAGGAAACAAAAACAGAGTAGCAGCAAGGACATACAGCAATCCAGTGCCTCTGCCCTCGAAGGCAGAGCACCTGGACCTACTAATTTGCCGCAGAACGCGGCAAAAGCCGCAGATCTGCGGCAGTAGTAGTGAACTACTAACCTGATTTTCTGCAGGTTGCTCTGCATTGCAAAATTTGCTTACTACTGTGATTAAATTTCTCTGTTATCACTCTGCAACTGCTAATAATAACATTAACCCATTTGTTGAAAATAGAAAAAAAAATTTTAGACTCTTGCATTTAGGGCACGTGTCTATTTTAATTCTTTTTAATTCTGTTGAAGAGTGCTGGCGACAAGGTACGTTTGCATAGCATATAGATTAGGAAACACTCTTGGTTGTTTACTGCTTTCTTGAGTGATTACTTTTCTACAGCTTTACACGTACACTAATTCATCTTAAGGGCATAACCCATAAGCAAGATAAGGTGGGGATTTCATCACCCTTCCTTGGCCCACAAATCATATCCGTCACACTCACAACCCTAACCTTAAGTAAAATTTGACTAGACGTTGGCCCTAGGTTAACTCGGACTCAATAGGAGATTGACCGAAGGAGGAAAATTGTTCGAAATTAACTCTTGTCAAATCGGTGTCTAGGCAGGGGATTGAGGGCCGAAAGCCCGAAGAACGGTGGTTATTTAATTAAGGAACGTCTCTGACGGAAAACCTCCCACCGGTCTTGCCACCTACCTGGCCGATTAGCTTGTGGTTAACGTCGACAGTAGACCTCCTAAGGACAGTCTAAAGTTAGGAGTCGTCTAGGTCAAGGCTTACCCTAGATTAGGATTTTTGATTGTTTTTCTTTTTTTTTTATTATTGATTGATTGGGTGAACTTGTTTGCTGATTGTGCATGCCCGCTTGGTCGAGAGACCCACTTACATCCAGGCTAACTAGAACTAGTTCACCACCCGAGCTCAAGCCTGACTCACACATGGCACAACCACAGTCACTCCAAGATAGGTTCTATCCTATTAGAACCTCTCTTCCTTCTTGCATCCAACTCACTATTGAAAGTGTTGACCCATTTGAACTCAAGCCACAATACATCAACACTCTTCCCAAATTTCATGGACTTGAATCTGAGGATGCATACTTCTTCATAAGGGAATTTGAAGAAGTATGTCTCATGATGAATATACCTAAGTTAGGAAACGATGCTATCAAACTTAGGTTTATCCCCTTTGCTTTGAAGGATTTAGTAAAGAAATGGCTCTACAGTCTAGAGGCCGGTTCAATATCTTCTTGGGATAATTTCATTAAGGCCTTCTTAAAGAAATTTTATCCCGTTCACAAGACTGCACTGATTAGGAAGAATATCCTCCAGTTTAAGCAAACAGCCAATGAACCTTTTTGGAAATACTTCAGCGTTTTAAGGATCTCCTTGCCCAATGTCCTCACCATGGGATAGAGAAATGGCGACTTTGCCAAGTTCTCTATGATGGATTAGATTATTCTACTAAAACACTGTTAGAATCCATGTGTCAAGGAGGATTTCTGCAAAAGAATGAAGATGAAGGATGGATATTGTTTGAGGAATTAGCTGAAAAATCCATCCAATGGGACCCTACTGAAAAATCTAGGACTAATGACCCTACTTCTTCTAAAGGAGGTATCCATTCCATTGAGGCCAACGTAGCAACCGATGCTAAGTTAGCTGCTGTTATGCGTAGACTAGAGGCTCTTGAAACTAAAGAGCCAGTCTCTGTGAACCAAGTCAGCCCAACATCTTCGGCGGGCTGTACTTATTGTCAAGATATGAACCATGTGTTCGAGGAATGTCCTGTCTTCATCGCGCATCAAAGCTTGCCCGAACATATGAGTGCGGCCTTCACAAGGCCTACCAACAATCCTTATTCACCCACCTACAATCCCGGTTGGAGAAATCATCCCAATTTTTCGTGGGGCCCAAGCAACAATGATCAAACTAGGCCCAAATTCTCCAACAATTTCCAAAATCCGCCCTATCAACAAAATTTCCCTAGTCAAAATCCTCCACCATCTTTCCAAAATTCACAAATGGAGACAAGACTTTCAAATTTGGAAAGAAAGATGGACACTCTAGTTAAAAGCCACGACACGCTGGCTCAAGTTTTAACTAGGATAGAGATCCAATTGAACCAACAAGAGAGACAGAGGGGTACCCTACCGAGTCAACCATTGCCAAACCCTAGGAATCCTAGGCCAGCCAATGAGGCTCAAGACCCAAATCAGTGTCATATGGTTCATACACTCAGATCGGGGAAACAAGTTGATAATCAAGTATCCATGCCATCAGATCCATCTCAGCCATCCATTCCACCTAGCTCCACTTCCATTCCATCTAGCTTCACTCCTGCTCCATCCAGCCCCAATGAAACTGAAGCTGAAAAGTCAGCAGGTCAGATGCACCAGCCTATAGCTCCATTTCCAAATAGGCTTAGAAGCAACAACAATGCACATATGGAGAAATTATTAGAGGTGTTCAATCAAGTTAGGCTCAACATTCCACTTCTTGATGCAATCCAACAGGTCCCTAGTTATGCCAAATTCCTTAAGGACATGTGCACCAAGAAAAGAAAGACTAATGTGCCTAAGAAGGTTTTTCTAGCCACTAACATTAGTGAGCTACTGTCCAACCAGATCCCTATCAAATATAAGGACCCAGGTTGCCCCACCATTTCTTGCACCATAGGTCGAGCCGAAATCAATCGAGCACTCCTCGATTTAGGAGCCAGCATCAATTTGCTCCCTTTCTCCGTGTATCAACAACTTGGATTAGGTGAACTCAACCCTACCCAAGTTACTATTCAGTTGGCTGACCGCTCTATCAAAGTCCTAAGGGAGAAATCAATGACGTTCTCATACGGGTAGGAGAATTCATTTACCCAGTAGATTTCATTGTCTTAGAGACACAACCTGTGTCTAATCCTAGGTCCCAAACTCCCGTTATCTTAGGAAGACCGTTCCTAGCAACCGCTAATGCAATCATAAATTGTAGAAACGGTTCCATGAGACTGACTTTTAGGGATATGACCAAGGAAGTCAATGTTTTCAACCTAGGTAAGCATCCCTACGATGTGACCGACCAACCCTTTGAGGTTAACTCCATTGAGAACATGACGAGTGAGCATAATGATGAGATCATATTTGAGTCAGAGGAAGAGGAAGAGTTAGAAACAAGTGATATCAGTCTTGATGAGATTGAATGGCAATCAAATCTGAGTTCTATAGAGATGGGAGATTCTAGCTTAACTCCTCCACCCATCGAGCCAACTCCTTCTTTGGAGTTAAAAGCCTTGCCCAAACATCTTAAGTACGCCTACCTAGGTGAACAAGAGACGTTACCGGTCATAGTTGCATCTAATTTGACCAATAGGCAAGAGGAGGACCTGCTGGCAACCCTTAGGAGACATAGGGAAGCCATTGGTTGGACTATGGCAGATATCAAGGGACTGAGCCCTACGATAGTCCAGCATCGTATCCATCTAGAGGAAGGGGTTAGACCGAAGAGGGATCCACAGCGTAGGCTAAACCCACTCATGCAGGAGGCTGTACACGCCGAAATAGTGAAACTGTTAGATAATGGGATCATTTATCCCATTTCCGATAGCGAATGGGTTAGCCCAATGCATGTGGCCCCTAAGAAGTCTAGCTTTACTGTGGTAGAGAACGACAAGCATGAGTTAGTGCAAACACGATTGCCTACCAAGGTGAGAGTATGCATAGACTACCGCAAGTTGAACGCAGCCACTAGGAAAGATCATTTTCCCCTCCCTTTCATTGACCAAATGTTGGAAAGATTAGCAGGTCATGAGTATACTGCTTTTTGGACGGTTATTCAGGGTATAACCAAATTCCTATAGCCCCGGAGGATCAAGAGAAGACAACATTCACGTGTCCATTTGGGACATTTGCCTACCGTCGAATGCCTTTCGGCCTATGCAATGCCCCCGCCACATTCTAACGTTGTATGTTAAGCTTGTTTTCTGATATGGTCGAGCGTTTCCTAGAAATTTTCATGGACGACTTCTCAGTCTATGGAAATTCATTTGACCAGTGTCTCCATCACTTGGAGCTAGTGCTAAGTAGGTGCACCGAAAAGAACTTGACCCTCAATTGGGAAAAGTGTCACTTCATGGTGCAACATGGGATTGTCCTAGGTCACGAGATATCTAGGGAAGGGATTAAGGTAGACAAGGCCAAGGTGGAGATCATAGCGAAACTTCCACTTCCGCGATGCGTGAAGGACATTCGGTCTTTCTTAGGACACGCCGGATTTTATCGTAGGTTCATTAAGGACTTTAGCAAAATTGCTAGACCCCTTACAAACCTTCTAGCTAAAGACGTGTCCTTCATCTTTGATGATAGGTGCCATAGTGCATGGGAGAAATTGAAAGTGGAACTTATCTCTGCTCCTATCATCTCACCTCCGGACTGGTCCAAGCCTTTTGAGATCATGTGCGATGCCTCAGATTTTGCGATAGGTGCTGTCTTAGGACAGCGTAAGGACAGCAAGCAGCACGTGATCTATTATTCGAGTAGGACGCTCAATGACGCCCAAATGAACTATACTACAACCGAGAAGGAATTCTTGGCAGTAGTGTTCGCTTTGGAAAAATTCCGCCCATACCTACTTGGGACCAAGACCACGATTTTCACTGACCATTCTGCTCTTCGATACCTTATGCTTAAAAAAGATGCGAAGGCCCGACTCATTCGTTGGATCCTTCTCCTTCAAGAATTCGATCTCGAAATTCGAGATAAAAAAGGTGTCGAAAATGTCGTAGCTGACCATCTCTCTTGTGTGCCAAACGCACCTTCTGACGAGCTGCCCATCAATGACAATTTTCCCGATGAGCAACTTTTAGCCATCTCTAAGGAGCCATGGTTTGCTGACATAGTAAATTACTTAGTCACAAACCAAACACCACCTAGTTGGTCTAAACAGGATAGATACCGATTCTTGTCTCAAGTTCGGTATTACATGTGGGAAGATCCTTATCTTTTCAAATATTGTAGCGACCAAATCATTAGGAGATGTGTCCCCGACGAGGAGACTAGAAGCGTGCTAGCTTTTTGTCATGAGTTCGCTTGCGGTGGACATTTTGGTCCCCGCAAAACTGCCGAGAAAATTCTGCAAAGTGGCTTTTATTGGCCAACTGTGTTTAGAGACGCATTTGAGTATTGCAAAACTTGCACAAGATGTCAAATGATAGGAAGAATTTCCAAACGAAATATGATGCCCCTAAATCCCATTCTAGAAGTAGAACTTTTCGACGTATGGGGCATTGATTTTATGGGACCCTTCCCTAATTCGTTTGGGCACCAGTACATCTTGTTGGTCGTAGACTACGTGTCAAAGTGGGTAGAAGCTGTCCCTTGCAAGACAAATGACAACAAAGTTGTTGTCAAATTCTTGAAAGATAATATCATCTCACGCTTTGGAATCCCTCGAGCCATCATTAGCGACAATGGCACACATTTTTGCAATAGAACTTTTAAAGCTCTTATGCGAAAATATGCCATTACTCACAAGTTGTCTACGCCCTACCATCCTCAAACTAGCGGGCAGGTAGAAGTTTCTAATAGACAAGTCAAGCTCATTTTGGAGAAGACTGTGAATCAGAATAGGAAGGACTGGTCCACCAAACTGGTGGATGCCCTATGGGCATATAGGACTGCCTTTAAGATGATTCTAGGAATGTCTCTCTACAGACTGGTCTTTGGAAAGGCTTGCCACCTTCCTGTCGAGCTAGAGCACCGGGCCCTTTGGGCAATTAAGCAGCTAAATTTCGATTTAGATAAGGCCGGTGAGTTTCGGAAATTACAAATTTCTGAACTAGAGGAGTTGAGGAATGATGCATACGAGAATGCAAAGATTGCGAAGGATAGAGTTAAGGTTTTTCACGATAAATTCATCACGAGAAAAACTTTTGTCCAAGGACAAAAAGTTTTACTCTACAACTCTAGACTTCATCTCTTTCCCGGCAAGTTGAAGTTAAGATGGACAGGGCCATTCATTGTTAAGACTGTGTTTCCACACGGAGCCATAGAGATCTACGACCCCAAAAATGGCAATGCATTCAAGGTAAATGGTCAACGTCTTAAAATCTTTTTGGAGTCTGTGTCGGAAGCTAATGCTGCGATGGGTCTTTTTGACCCACTGTATCGGTGATTATATCTTTCTGTCAGTTCATGCATCCATACATTTCATTCATACATTAGGGACAATGCATGAAACAAGTGTGGGGGAAGGGTATGTAGTAATATATTAAAATATATATATATATATATATATATATATATAAAAAATTTAAAAAAAAATTTAAAAAGGATAATACTTTGACTTATTTTTTGAAAGAAATCTAAGTTAGTTTTAAGGATTAGGAAAATCATGATTAGGATTTCTAAAAACTTGGTCAAAATAAATAAATTGTTTAAATTTTAGGTATAGGAGGAGAAATTGAATAATTAGTTAGTCTTATTTTTACCTTAATGAAATGTGCATTCCTAGTACATATCTAGGATTCTAAGACAAAGACCTTGTGCCTCATTAAAAAAAAAATAAAATAAAATAATATCACCAATTGAGCTGGATACATGTGCCTCAAGAAGCATAAGTATTCACGCCTAAAGGTGGGTTCTAAATAAAAATAAAAGGTCCTTAGTTTTGTGGCCTAATTCATTCGAATTTGAGTCCGCGGGGTGTTTTCTCACCTGGTGCCCTAAAGCCGACCGGTTTGGGAGCCACCGACTTTAAGTTCGCTACATGGGTGGATTAGAAAGCCTAAGAAAACTGAGAAATATTATACATGTATTAACACATCTAATAGTCAATTAGTTAGGTATGAGGGCCTCAAGAAGCCTTGATACTTATACGAAAGAAAATGAGATGAGTTATACATGCAAAAAAAAAAAAAAAAAAAATATTAACACATCTAATAGTCAATTAGTTAGGTATGAGGGCCTCAAGAAGCCTTGATACTTACACGAAAGAAAATTAGATGATGTTATAAAAATAATAAAGAGGCATGAGAGTCCAAGTTAAGGAATTGCTAGTAAAAATACATAAGGATGCATATGATTTTTGGTAACGAAAAAGACTATATTAGAAATTCAATTTTAATCCTTACCTAAAATGAATAACAATTGACTTTATAAAGACTAGGTTTGAAGAATGAATAAAAATGAGGATCCTAAAACTTATAGACTACTTAGTCTCTCCAATATAAGTCAAATATTTTCCTTTTTATGGATTTTGTGGGTGTAATCCGCTGAAAACCCTCACGAGACAACACTCGTCCTCTAGGGTAACCTAGGGGTTTAACGGCTTGTTGCACATGCTAAGTGCAACCGTGATTCCTACGAAAGTGAGTTAGCTAGGTTAGATTTTTCTCTTTCTTTCTGATTTTTACTCGAGGACGAGCAAAAAGATAAGTGTGGGGGTGTGATAGGTAATGAAAAATGCATAATTATCATCATATATACCATCACATTTGCACATTTATTCATATTATAATGCACATTTATTAATATTTCGTTATTTAATGTGTGCAGGCCTTGAATTATTATTTTAATAAGAAATAAAGCTTTAAGAGCCCAAAAGCCCAGATCCAAGCCCATGTTTGAAGCCCAGGTGAAAAAGCGCAATTACAAGAAGTCAAAATGCAAATACAAGGGCTAAAAGTTGCAAATATCAGAGATAAGGGAAGGATAGACTTCTATCCAACCCTAAACACCTGCAGGATGAGGATAAAAACCCAAAATAAGAAGGAAATTCGTGGAAAGAAGATTTGAAGAAATCTGGATTAAGGGTAACTTGATTACTAAGTTATCTCGAAAATCCAGAGGCCAGGATACAATTTTCAGAAGCATACGCCAAGACGAAGGGACCAGAAGAAGCCACGCGCCAAAGCGCGTGGCCAGACTCCCCAGAAATGCCGCGGAAACGCGGCAAAAGCCGCAATTCCGCGGCATTCTGGATGAGTCTGACTACCAGATTTCGTCTACAACTTCATCCGGGACTCTATCTTCTTCTGCACTATAAATATCCCTGCAGGCGCAGCAGAAAGGGCATCCAGAGACGTATTAGGGTTTCTTTAGCCATTTTTCTTTAAATTTCAGCAAGTTGTAATCTTTGTTTCAAGCACGGTGTGGAGAAGAAGGAGCTTTGTAATTGGAGTTTACTCTCGAATAAAGGTTACCTTTTTGCCACTTAATTTCTGTCATTTAATTTTGCATTTACTTTGTGATTTCTTGAGTTTGGTTTGATCTGTGATCTCTCGATTCTCTTTATTTTCTCTCTTTCTTTATTCTTCTCATATAAAAAAAAAAAGAAAAGAAAAATAATAAAAAGATGATGAACTAATCTTCCTTTGTGGTTTGCTGAATTCTTAAGCAACCCTAAGCATGTTTGGAGTTGAACAGATTAATAATACTTTTTAGAAACCCTAGGTTTAAAGTAGATTGCTTGAGGACTAAACGGATAATCAGCTTTCTAATCTAGGTTACACTTTTAAATAATTCCTCACCCTTCATATTTAAGAACTTTGACAGCGTAACTTCAAGGTAATGCTTTTCTTCCGCTGTACTTAGATGTTAAGATGAAATTGTGTTGAATGTTCAAAGGTGCAAACTAGTAAGATTCTAAACTCTTTTATTCTTGCTTGCATCTTCGCTAATAAACCTAGGATTAATTTCACATATATTAAGATGATGTTCAATCTCCTTAACTTGCAATAGGGTTGTGGTAGAAGATCAGTAAAAACCACATCTTTTATATCATATATATCTCTCAAATCTAATCTCTCTTTTCTTACTTAAAGCATACAGGGGAATCGGCCGAAAAGCTTGCATCGCATCCTTCCCTGAGGATCACGACCCGCTTGAGCCCTTGCTACAGCGGATTCGCATTGAGACTAAGAAATCTGAACTTCTTTTTATTCTTTTAAAATCTCAATCAGGCTCCAAAAGGGTATACCGTCATGATAGCCATGATAGGGCGGTTCTCGGCCTGTTCCCTGGGTCGCTCAGGACTGAGCCCCCAGTTGGAGAAACACCAAAACTTGGCACCACTTTCCTCAACGCATTCATGAAAGTGGAGGGTGATTTTCCGGTTGAGTTCCGTTCGCCCGGGTGGGTTCATTCCACCGAGAAGTATTGGTGGGGCAGGATGGTGAGCTTTGTCCTTGCCGACCTTAGGGACTTGTTGGAGCAAACGGATTTGTACCAAGCAGTCAGGGCCGTTCAGTATGGTATCCCACCGAGTTCTCAGAACTTCTTCGGGATCCTGGAGCGTTACAATCTTTTGACGGGGACATTCTTCACTCCGATCGGAGAGATGGGCCTTGCCCTGCACGAGTTGCATGAGGTCTCGGGGCTGGCAACAGGGGACTCTCCCTATGAGGAGTATGTTCCAACCACTGAGGAGCTCAACCTTATGAAGAAAGGGTCTCCTCAAGTGTACGAGACTTATTGGGAGGTGTTATGTCACTTCCACATTTGCGGTCAGGTGACCTCTTGGAGGTCGGGAGGAGTCAAGCAGCTGTCTTGGGCCAGCTACTTGTTTAACGGTATCAATAAGAAAGACCATCCGGTAACCCGACTGGCTCCCAGCTCCGACAAGGAGATTGACGACAGGGTTAAGGCTTCTGAAGGCTTCTACACCACGGTTTCGAACGAGGATGTTTTCGAACCTGACATGGTTTTTGAAAGCTTTCATCATCAAGCTCGGATTCCGATCTCCGATCGAGCACTGTTGGCGGGCTTCTTAATGCTGTGGTTGAAGCGCTGTGTGGTACCCACGCTGCCACATGAAGTCATTGTTGCCGATGTAGTGTACCCGGCGATGCTCCTGGTCTATGGCAGTCCCATAGCCCTTCTCCCAGCCATGGCGGATGGCATTCAAAGCGGGTTGCGGGCGTTAACCCAGACTTTCTGCGAGGCAGGGAAGGCTGTCGACTCCCATGGCAAGCCGGTCGTTGCCTCAGAGGGGAAGCCGACGGTGAAGCGCCCCAACCCTCGGGTCGAGCTGCCCTACACGTACTTAATGGCTTGGTACGTGATGCACTGCCCCTCTCTGATGACGCTGGTGCCTTGGAGTGAGGGTTTCGTCCCTTTTGTACAGCGGTTGGAGGGTTCTGACTGGTGTAATACTTACATGTATTACGTTCGAAAGTGCATTCTGTCTGCTTCGAACTACCAGCTTAACCGCTGCTTCCCCGAGATTCCTGGTGCATCTTTCGGGGAACTATTTACTGACTCCGCAGGCCAAGATGATTTCACTAGGCTGTCAACGGGGATTTTCTGGTGGTTGGTTAACATCCGGCCTGGGTACGTGCTTTTCCGGGAAGGGACCTCATGCACGATCGAGCCATATATGCCGAGTCGCTTCGCCCGACAGTTCGGCTATGATCAACTCTACGTCGGCAACCCCAATGCTCGACTCGCCTTCAGTGGGAACTTGTTCGAAGGTGCTCAGGCTTGGTACTATAGCGTGGCTGGAGGGACGGAAGCAACTTTCCGTCTACCTATCAAGGAGCCAAAGGGCCGCACAAGCTTCAGCTTCTGTACCTGGTACTTCCAGGTCAACCAGACACCATACTTTGTTCCGGAGTATTCATGCATTGAGAGTATCAATGCAAATTTCAAAACAAGGTCGGGGTCCGGTAAATGCTCGCGAGGCGTCGAGCAATATCTGAAGGCTCTGAGGGAAGTCGGGAGAGGGTCGAGGGAGGAGCCACGAGCAACAAAGGCTCGACAGGGGTGAGTAAGCGTGCTCGAGGCTCTTCTTTCACTGCTGACCCTGCCCCAAAGAAGGTCCGGAGAGACTTGACGGCCAAAGTTTCTCTATCCGAAGACATCCCTGCTGGTGTTGAGGAACCGAGGGAAGAAGAGGCGGATGAGGATGATGCCCCCTTAATCCCTGCTCGCAGGTTGCGCAGCAGGGGCCCCAGGATTGTGGAGGAAGCGGAGCCTGCTGACGAACCGACCGCTGCTGACGAGGCCGAGCAGTTCGAAGTCGACATCATGAGCGGGGGTGATGTTGAGATTCCGGGGGTCTCAGCTCAGCCCGGGTTTTCCTCAGCTCACGAAAGGAGAGATGTTGAGATTGCAGGAGTCTCAACTCAGCCCGGGTCTTCCCCTGCTCATGAAAGGAGAGATGAGGCACAGCAACCTGGGTCTCCAAGTGTGTTCATCTCCAGTCCTCAGACAGTTGACCCCAGCCCTACCACTGGGGTAATTGGTGGCAAGGCTCCGGCTACCGAGGCCTCTCGCGTTGAACTATCGTCTTCCTTATCCACAGAGGGAAGCGATTTTGAGGATGAGGTCGACTATGGTGACGAACCCGCTCCTCCTGATCCGAGTAAATTCTCACACATCTCGGAGGAGGAAATACATGGGTGCGAGCCGTTGACGGCATCACCACTGGCGGCAGTTATTCCCGCTGAAGGTACTCTTTTCACCTTCTGACTTGATTTCTCTTTTCATTTTGAAGAGGAGGTTTTAACATTCTCCTTTTATGCTGCAGGGTTGGCTGAGGATATTGAGGCTGCAACCTCCTCGCATATCGAGGAGTTGGTGCAAGAGTTGACCCAGCCGGAATGAGTTGAGGCTCCAGCCGCCGAGATGCCTCCAGAAAAGGCAACTACTGAAATCGGGGAGACTCCCACTCTGCAGGACGAGGAGGCAACCACTGAAGCCAGGGAGACTTCTACTCTGCAGGATTCGCCCGAGAATTCGACATCTCTGGACCTCCAACTTGGTAAGGAAGTGTTGATGTCTTGAATGTTTCTCTTTTCACCATTGTAGCTAATGTTGAGATAATTTGCAGAGAGAACTGGGGGGCTCAGGTGGAGAGTCTGACGGTCAGTGCCCCTCCGGAAGGCCACACAGCTCAAGCCTCGGCCGAGGTTTCTGAGGAGGTCGAGCTCACTACTCTGTCATCAGCTGTGGAGGTTCCTGCAGAGGTAGCACCCCCAGAAGCGCTAGTGGCTACTCTTGCTCCTGCCGTACCGGTGGTCAGCCCGACTCTTGCGCGAGAAGAGCCGGCTTACATCCCTCACCCCGTGATAGAAAGGGGGTCGGGGAGCACCTCGGGCGATGATACTATGGAGTTCCTGACACGCAAAACGGTGCAGCAGTTCTTTGACTCGATGCGATCATGCATCGATTTCATCCTGTCTAGGGGTAGCTCCTTTGAATTCGCCCGGATGTTTCTCGGAAACTTGGCCGAGAACATCAAGTTGGCCGGAGGCCCTTCGCTAGCCCAGGCGTGTCAGCTGGTGGTGGAGCAGCTGGGACAAGACCTGAGAGAGCTTCGATCCCTGGAGGATGCCGGCTCATTCCACGAAGCCCAAGAAACTCTGAATAGGCTCCTTGCTGCTCAAGAGCAGGAGCGAAGGGAGGTGGAGGAGAAGATAACCGATAACACCCGTCTTCTTGAAGGTTTCCAGGCTGAGCATCAAAGGCTAGCGGTTGAGTCCAAGGAGTCTATCATGATCATACAGGCTGCAAAGCAGGCTATCCTTGACTCTCGGGCTGCTATAGCCAGGGCTGAGGCTATGATTGCTTTTAACGAACAGAAGCTTGCTACCTCTGAAAAGAGGCTAGCGGAGTTAGAGGCTGCCAAGGCGCAAGTTGAAGCAAACCTCTCTGTTCGTTCGTTCGAGTTGGAATCCCTCCGAGTACAAGCGCAGGGATTTTTATCTGAGGCGGACCTGCGGGCCCAAGCTCTCATGGAGGCTGAGAAGGCGCGTCAACATAAGATACATCGCCTTAGAGAGCAAATCCGTTCCTTGGCGAACCAGGACTTGTAGCCTTCCCCCTTTTTTTTTGTAAAGAAAAGGATACTCTGTTTTACTAAGAGTGTTTGTACTTGCTTTTACCATTTTTTCTTTTGAATAGTAAAAGTCTTTGAAGTTCTTGTTCCATCTTTATTGCCTTGCTGTAGATGAATTCAACTTCTTTTAATGAAACGCGGCGTTGACTCAAGTCTTCTTGATGAGACGCGGCATTGATTCATAGGAACCTAGATAGAACTAAGTTTTTCTGATGAAACGCGGCATCAAATCATAGAGAGAGACGTGGTCATCATTTCATAGGAACTTAGGCAGAACCAAGTCCTTTTGCTGAGACGCGGCGTCAATTCACAGAGAGAAACGCGAATCCGTCCTGCTAATGAAGACGCGGTTCAAGTGGACGTGAAGGACGCAGTTTTTTGAGTGTGACTCACTGATTGCAGTCCTTAAGGATGCAGCGCTGGGTCTTTTGACTAGGTGCAAAAACCATCACTACCCATGAAGACGCAGCTCCTCTGATGAAGACGCGGTTTGAGCGGACGCGAGGGACGCAGCCTTGCGCATTTTCTGACTAATCCCACAATGGCCTAAGTCTTTTTGCTGAGTTAAGTGCTTTCTCTTAAAATGGGCCCCGTTAGCTGAAGGGACGCAACTTTGGGTCACGCGAACATTCCTCTGGAATGTAGGTGGACGTCATTCAGTCTGAAAAGGGGACGCGAATTCCTGGACGCGGCTTTCTCATCTGCGTCTTGATGTAACTTCCCAGGCGTTAAATGCGGCCTGACTTAAAGATTTCATGAGATCTTTGAACGTCAAGTCTTCACTGACGATTGGGAAACCGGGTCGTCCGTTGTTTCCCGAAGCGGTTTGTCCACGCGTCAGTTCTTCATTGGGCTTAGGCGTTAATGCTTTTTAATGCAAAACTGGCGCGGGCGGTTTGAGACCAGCGTCTGCAACGCTTCCCGAAGCAACGTTCCACGCGTCAGACTCCTATTGGACTTTGACGGTCGTGCGGTCACTAAGGCCGACGGTTTTGGTTAATGAACCATTAATGACAGTTATCAGGGGCAGTCTATAAATAGGGCTCACCCTCTCCCTTTAGCAGTCTATACTTGGACTATTTTCTTTTGACAGCGAGTGCACTGAGAGTTTCTGTCTTCTCCCTTCAAGGACTTCACCGGGGGTTTGCCTCCATGGATGAAGATGACCCAGAGCTTTCATGCTTCTGTTTGGTCTCTTCAGAAGATTACCACTGTCAAGTGATTTCAATAACAGAAAGCGTCTCTCTGAACTCCTTTTATGTCCACGTTCTAATGCAGAGAGTTCAACTCTTGATAGAGGCCTCTGCGGGTATGCCGTCCCGACTTGCCATGACCTTTTTAGTCCCAACCAATTTTGAATTTTAGTATATCTCTTAGAGAGATATCATCTGGACTTTCTTGCGAAGTCGTGGTTGGTGCATTCCTCTTCTGGAATTTGCGCCATCGACTTGAACTTCTCTGGACGCGAGCACAGAAGTCTTTGGCACTTGGCGCTGGCTTTGCTCATGAAGCTCGCGTTTTAAGGCCACTGACTTGGATGAATTCCGACTCGAGTTGAAGGTTTCAGACCCGAATCTTGCAACTCCTGTTCATTCAACAGGGAGATGGCAATTTTTTCGGCGTCTGAGTCTTTTCGCGCCTGGTGTGTTAGACGCAGATGCAAAAAATTGGATTGCGTTTGAACCCTGCGTGTATCACAGTTTTAACTCGCGTCTGTTTCTGCCACCGCGGAATTTTGGCTCACTGCGTGGGTCATTCCTGCGTCTACAGTCTTCAGCAATAACCGCGTTTGTGACTTAGTTTTCTTCTGTCGAAGTGTACTAAGTTCTGAATTGTCTAATTCCCTTGTTTGCTTCTTGCAGGTAGGCTTGATCGTCCTTTTTCAGGTTCGCTGGGCCCCTGGAAGAATATTTCGGCCGGCGAACTCGTTCGATGTTCATCCACAAGGGAATATATTATGGTCCCCGTCGTCCACAAGGGAATATATTATGTCCCTGACGGGGACTTAACCCTCGCCAAGGTCTCTTCAGATCCAATGCACCAGTCATGCCTGCTGGCAAGGGATGGTCAGAGTGAGTATGGCGGCGAGGGGGTTACGGTGGATATAGTGGCAGATAGCATCCCCTTCCTCTCTCACCCCAGAAGTGACATCGAGGAGACTCCATATTTGTTGGATGGCCTTATGGCGAGAGAGATGCTCATAAATGAAGGGTTGTAGGGCTTTCTGCTACCACTGGACCTCAAGAACACCATTGCTCTTAGCTTAGTCAGCTAGGGCTCTTTCGATGTTTACATCATGCATCGTGGTGCAACCAGCTTCTGATCGTTGCCACAATGTCTGATTCTATTTTGGCGCCCTTCCAAACATCTTGCACTTGGAATCAGATGCGGCTTCAAGGAGTCAGTACGGCCTCTGAGAGAGAGAGGGACTTCTTTGTACTCCTTAATTGTAACACTCAATCTTATTGTATAAGAGAGCGTTTTGTATCACTTTCATATGCCTGGATATAAATAAAAGTGACATTTTTCTTTTTGCCTCTTTCTATTGTCTTGAACCTTTTGTCTTCAGTTAGACGCATAGAAGCAGAAAATCTTTGACTTCGTCAAAATTATGATGATAATCTTAATAAGTCAAATTTTGTAGGGAAAGATCCTATTTAAGGAACTTTCATAATACTGTCAGAGGTGTAATATTAACTTGACAAGAGATAAGATAGTTTTGTGGACCTGTCAATCTATAAAGGAGAATGACAAGTGAAACTCGTACCCCCAGGGAAAATGGGCCTTTATCAAGGTTTAGGATTCACTTGATTAAGCTCAGCTGGGGATTTGAAGGAAAACACTGTTAATGGTGTAGTATTAACCTAACAATGTTTTTAGGTAGACTTGTTATTCTGTTGAAGAGAATAACAAGTGAGACTAGACTCATGGGGAATCTAGGGAAGTCTTTACCGTTAGAGGTGTGATATTAACTTAACGGGTTGAAAGTAGTCTTGTCAGAAGTGTGATGTTAACTTGACAAGGATGTGAGTCAGAGGTGTAATATTAACTTGACTCAAAAGTATTTCAGTTTTGTTTTGGGAAAACTGAGAGTGTCACTGACATAGGTGTGATGTTTAACTTGACAGTGAGGGTAATGCTAGAGGTGTAATGTGGAACTTAGCATTGGTCATCTCGGTTTGGATAAGGAAGTCGAGGAAAAGTCATGGCCATAGGTGTATTGTTGAACTTAGCAATGACTTAGATGCTAGAGGTGTAGTGTTAACTTAGCATCATTCGTTTCAGCTTCAACACGGAAGTCTGAAGAAAGGTGACTGTCAGAGGTGTGATATTAACTTGACAGAAACTCGATGTACTGTTTAGAAGTATAGTGTTAACTTAACAGTAATTTGTCAGAGGTGTGGTATTAACTTGACAGAAGTTGATTTGCGATATGAGCAATTTGAGGACCTGTCATCCTATTGATGAGAATTGACAAGTGGAGTTTGAAATGTCAGAGGTATAGTGTTAACTTGACAACAACTGTATTTTGTAGATTTACCATTCTGTGGATGAGAATTGGTAAGGGATTTTGGAGGGGAGAGTGGAATTGAGTCCACTTAGGATTTTTAGCAAACCCTCAGCTATCAACGGATTTGAGGTGCCTTTACCAACTACCATTTGAGCTGGGCTAGCCATGCTATTCCCCTCAGCATGATGAGTTGTCGAAGACTTATGTTGGGCTTGGAAGCTAACATTTTCCTCTATCCTTAGCCGTCGGAGGCGTCGGATCAAATGGGAACACATGTCCCTTAGGATTTTTAGCAAATCCTCAGCTGTCAACGGGTTTGATATGCCTTTACCAACTACCGTTTGAGTTGGGCTAGCCATGCTATTCCCCTCAGCATGATGAGTTGTCGAAGACTTATGTTGGGCTTAGAAGCCAACATTTTCCTCTATCCTTAGCCGTCGGAGGCGTCGGATGTTAATGAAGAAGCTCTTCTTGTTTTGATCAGAGGTGTACTTTTAACTTGATCGGGGGAGGAGTACTATTAAGGATAGTACTTCTTCAAGAATCTGCCATTGATCGGCATCATGAGTGTATCGCCATTTGAAGTAATGAGGCGATATGACCCATTTGAGTAGACTGACTCTACTACAAATGGCCCTTCCCATTTGGGTTGGAATTTTCCTTTTGTCTTGTGCGTCATTACCATGGGTCTTCTGACGGCTAAGACAAGATCGCCTTTCTTGAAAGTTCGCATTTTAACTTTCTTGTTGAAGGCTCTGGTAATTCGAGCCTGGTAGAGCTCGATTTGCTGTTGGGCCTGCAGACGCTTATCGTCTAAGGCTTCCAATTCTTGGAGTCGCTGTCGATGCTTCTCCTCTGTTGTCATCTCTGCTGTCAAGGCGACGCGTAGAGATGGAATTTGGATTTCTAGTGGAAGCACGGCTTCACACCCGTATACCAAAGAAAATGGCGTGGCTTTAGTCGGGGTTCGCACAGTTGTGCGATAGGCCCATAAGCATTCACCTAACTTGTCGTCCCAGTCCCATTGACTTTTTGATACGAATTTCTTGAGAAGCTTGCCAATGGTCTTATTGAAAGCTTCTGCGAGGCCATTAGCGGCAGGATAGTATGCCGTTGAGGACATACTCTGGATTCTGAACTTAGCGCAGAATCTCTGGAAAGCCTGGCTGATGAACTGGGGTCCATTGTCATGGACAATTCACCGAGGTACACCAAAACGGTAAATAACGTGATGCTTCACAAACTTGATCACGTTAGACGATTTTACTTCCTTCAAAGGAATGGCCTCGGCCCATTTGGAGAAGTAATCGGTTATTGCCAAAATAAACCGATGTCCTTTCGATGACGGCGTGCTGATAGGGCCAACTACGTCCATCCCCCACATTTCAAATGGCCAGATAGAGGTTGAGAGTGAAGGTACCCTGGTGCTTGATGGATGAAATCGCCATGCACTTGGCAGGCGTGACATCTTTTAGCATAAGTGACGGCGTCGGCAATCATCTTGGGCCAATAGTAACCCAACCTTTGGAGTCGATGTGCCAATTTTGGGCCGGTTGGTGGGCTCCACACATGCCGTCGTGGGCTTCTTTCAATACCTCTTGAGCCTCCTTTGGTGAGAGGCACCGGAGCAAGACCCCGTCATGCGATCGACGATACAATGTTCGTGTAATCGCATTGTAGTAAAATTTAGGAGCTTTTCTTCGAATGGCAGCCGCTTCCTTGGTGTCCTCAGGCAGGATGCCGTACAAGACATAGTCGATATAGGGGAATCGCCAGTCTTTAAGCTCTGGTCTGGTTGATAATTCCAGCGTTTCTTTGCCTTGACACTCTCCCTTTGACTCCTGATAGTCTTCGAGGGCAGTTCTCGGGCAATACAGGTCGTGGCTGTAGACGAATACTTTCTCCATTGCTCCAGCTGGAAGAGCTAAGGAGGCCGCGAGGGATGCGAGTGCATCTGCGTGCGCATTTTGCCTGCGCGGTACATGGTCGATGTAGAAGTTTGTGAACCTCTCGGCCATGTGGATAGTTGCGTTGTAGTAGGGTACTAGGTCCTCATGTCTGACTTCGTACTCCCCGCGAACTTGGCTAACAATGAGTTTGGAGTCACCGTATGCCTCGAGATTTTTAACGCCAATCTCATCGGCGAACTGCATCCCAATCAGGAGAGCGTTGTACTCCGCTACATTGTTGGAGCAAGGCTCAGTTAGCGAGACAGCTCGAGGAATCACATAGTTCTGTGGCGAGACGAGTACTACTCCTACCCCTGCTACGATGTGTCCTTTTGGGCTTGTTCTGGATGCACCGTCAAAGAAGAGTTGCCATACTTGACTTTCGAACGATGTCTGAGTTAGGCAGGCTTCAGCGACCTCATCTGGGAGATCGTCATAAAGTTTGGTTGCCCTCGGATCTGGATGCTCAGCCAGGAAATCCGCCACCGCTTGTCCTTTAATGGCCTTTTGTGGTAAAAAGTGCATCTCATATTGGGATAGCAATATGGCCCATTTTGCCAGCCGGCCGTTCAATGATGAAGGCTTAGTCATAAGTAACCTCAGGGGGTTGACTTTTGATATGACGTTTATAGTTTGGCCTACCAAATAGTGTCGCATTTTCTGAACAGCGAACACCAACGCCAAACATTCCTTCTCGATCGGGTTGTACCGATGTTCGGCTCCGATCATTGTTCTACTCAAATAGTAGATTGCTTGTTCTCGTTCTTGATCATCATTCTAAGCTAGTAGAGCTCCCAAAGAATGATCCATTGCTCGGACGTATACCAGGAAAGGCTTTCCGGATACCGGAGCTGCAAGGACTGGTGGTTGGGTGAGGTATTGTTTAATTTCCTCGAACGCTTGTTGGCAAGCGTCGCCCCAAATGAACGAGACACCCTTCTTCATTAATTTGGCGAAGGGGTGGCATCTTCCAGAGAGGTTTGATATAAACCTGCGGATGTACGCCAATCGTCCTTGCAATCCCCTGAGCTCCTTGAGGCTTCTCGGGGGTTGCATCTCCTGGATAGCGCGGATCTTTTCCGGGTCCAAATGGATTCCTGTGGAAGTTACAACAAATCCTAGGAATTTGCCACTGGCCACCCCCAGGAAGGACTTGGTGGGATTCATCTTCAATTGATGAGCCCGCATAATATCAAAGACAACCTTCAGGTCGGATATGCGATCATCTTTAGTGCGGCTTTTTACCGCGATGTCGTCAACATAACACTCCACCGTTTTGCGTATTTGCTGATGGAAAATGGCATTCATGGCCCTTTGATATGTTGCCCCTGCATTCTTCAGTCCGAAGGGCATGACGGTATAGCAATATACCCCTAGAGGTGTCCTGAAGGAGGTATGTTTTTCGTCATCAGGATACATTTTAATTTGATTGTATCCTGAGAATCCATCCATGAAGGACATTCGTTCGAATCCACAAGTATTGTCAATCATGACATCTGTGATTGGCAGTGGGAATTCGTCTTTGGGGCAAGCCTCGTTTAGATCACGGAAGTCGATGCAGATCCGGATCTTCCCGTTCTTCTTGGCAACTGGGACAATGTTGGCTACCCAGTCGGGATGTTGTTCTTCCCTGATGAAGCCAGAATCAATAAGTTTTCTGACTTCTGATTGAATTGCCTCCATTATTTCTGGACGGAACCGTCGCTGCTGTTGTTTGACAGGTTTTGCGTCCGGATTGATGTTGAGGCGGTGCATAGCCACTTGAGGATCAAGTCCAGGCATGTCCTCGTAATTCCAGGCGAAGACGTCTATATACTCTTGTACAAGAGATATTAGATCCTTCTTCTCCGATGGTGACAGGCCGTCACTTATGAAGATGGGCTTAGGATTGGCCTCATCTCCTAGATAGACTTGAACAACCTTGTCTTCTGTGGGTGGCTCGCGCTGTTCAAAGTGGGTATCCCAAAGAGTATTTAAATGTTTGATCCAAGGATCTGTATCAGATTGGATCATTTCTTCATCTCCGTCTTTCAGGTGGCTTGTTGAGACCATGTTCACTGAAAGTTCTCTGAAGATGTTGCCGACACTGACATCCGACTCCCACGATGACGTGTCTGAAGAGTAATTATGACCTGATGGCCCTCCAGAATCAGAGGCTGATGGGATCGGAGTCGATACATAGCCCAACCCCCGGCGCGTCCGATGATAATAATCGGGGGCTTTCCCTTTCGGCACAAAGGATCGAAGTAGCGTTCTCCTTCCTTTACCGAAGTTCAACCCGGGTCTGTTGGTTAGATCATACCCCATGTTTTTCATCATCCTGAGTGCTTTTGGTTCATAATGACCGAACTGAGGGGATTCCTCCTCGCCTTCCGATTCTTCGCGGGGTGTTGGTTCAGACGAGATTCGCCCAAAAAGAATTGGTTTTTGGCCTTTCCGTCTGGCTGGAACCATAACTATAGATTCTTGCGCATTACCATTCTCTTGGTATGTCCCGAAGGATGATTTTACTGGTACATGCAACGATGTCAAAGCATCCATTGCCGACCAGAGGTCATCATCTACATCAGTGCTAGTATCTGACGGTATTGAATCAGAAGCAAACACAGAAAGATATGCTAAATCTAATTCTTCATTAATGTACCATCCGCCTGCATCGTCAGCGGAGGTATTATCAACATCGGGCTTATTAATGCCCGTTACAGGTGGATCCAGCTCCCACACGCACTCATCTTCTTCCAGCTCGGTGTCGGCTTCATTGCCAGAGTCTGGTTCTTCTGGTTGCGGGACTTCATCTATTTCTACAGATTCCTGATATAGGAGGGAATCTGTGAAATAATTCTCCACTCCCTTGAACGGATGCCTCTCGGCAATCAACGTTCGCACGTTTCCACTCCCGTCAATGTATTTCATGACTTGGTGGAGAGTAGAGGGAACGATGGAGTTGCGATGAATCCACGGTCGTCCCAGCAGCAAGTTGTAGGAGGTGTCAGCATCTATGACGTAGCATGTCACCTCTGACCTCAGATCTCCAATCTGGCATTTGAGCTTGACCTTCCCCATCGGACGGGTACTGTTGGCATTGAACCCATAAATGGTCGTCTGGGTAGGGCTCAAACGATGAGTAGGAATCCCGAGATGTTGCATGACCCGGCGAGGCATGATGCTCAACGCGGACCCTGGATCTACCTGAATGCGATTCACCTCAGACGATCCAATATACCCTGTGAAGTACAGGGGTCGATCATGCTTCCCTTTAACCTGCATATCATCTGCTGTGAAGGTAATGCAGGGAGCATTTGGGGAGGTGTGGAGGCAATCCTCTACATCTTCCTCCTTCGGCACCTGGGTCATGAAGACCTCAGCATTTGCCAGAGCTTCTTGTAGAGCTTCTCTGGTCGACTTTGATAGTCTAAGAAGTTCATACAAGGTAATGCGTGCTGGGATGTTGGCCAGTTGAGCCAGGACATCAAAGCGGTAAGGTGTCGTGGATCCTTCCGCTACACCTTTCGAAAGAACTCGAGAAAACTGAGTTTCCTTCTGTTTCTCCACAAGTTGTTTCGTGGAGGGCTTGGTTGGCTCTACAGCTGGTTGTGGAGGGGTTACCGCTATCTTGCCATACTACTTCAAGTACGGCTGTCCCGAGCGGGTTTCCGCCATCGGTTGGTTGGGCTCTACGGCCAAGACTATTGTTTCCTCCTCTGAGCCGGTTAACGAGGGAACATCAGTCTCGGCTTCTCGAGAGGAGGCACACACCACATTGCAGGATGAAGCCTTTGCCTTCCCTTTGGATTTCCTGTTGGTCACAGTAGTCCATTGCTGTTCATTGACAAGGTCAGGGTGGACCCACATGATTTCCCCTTGAGGTGTAGGGACAGGTACCAAGCCTTTCTCTTGCTGCTGGTGTAACACCCCGCTCCCAGAATACGTACTTAGTTGCGTATTCAGATTTTTTGATCGTATTTTTTGATTTACTTCCTGTATTGTTTTGCATTATGAATTATTTATATGATCGTTTTGTCTTAGATCCGGATTCACGGACTCGGAGTCAGCCCTAATCTGAACCGAGGACCCGATCCTAGTGTATTGCTCGATTTGGTCTTTTCGCTATTCCGATTTGACCGATTTCAGTTTTAAACATCATTTTCCAATATTTTAGATTTTCTATGATTTTTTGGAATTTTCCTGAATTAAATTGAAAATCTTCAAAACCGGTGTCGACCAGTGCCGCTGACCGATTCTCGGATTTTTAATTTACAAACGGAGTTGAATTTTAAGAAACGACTTTCCCATAACTTCTTAAAATCATATTTTCTATCTAAATACTTTTTCTGAGAATTTCAGAATTTATCAAAATCCGGCCAATCCGGTGTAGACCGAGATTGACGGTTGACTTCAGGATTTTTATTTTAAAAATGGGATTTTATTTCTGAAAGCTGATTTCACCAAAAATCTTTTTATAATATTTATTATTTTTGAGAATTTTTGGGAAGCTTTCCAAGTTACTTTATTTTTGGACTTTTCCGGAGTTTTCGGTGTTTTCCCAGATACCGGAATAGTGTCCAGATATTTTTCCACTTTTTCTCTCTCCTCGCTAGACGCGAGTTTCACCAACTTGGATTCCGCATTTAATGCAGAGATCCTCTCCATACTGCATTTAATGCATTTCAGATCAACTCCCATCAAGTCAAATCTGACTTTTGTCCTTTTGTTAAACGCAACCTTCGCACTTCCCTGGACGCGGCTTTAAATTCCGCGTTTGGCTCATTTTGGCCTAAACGCAGGCATAAGGGCTGCGTTTGGAGAGGGAGACGCAAGTTCTCCTTGTGTGTTCTTTTGTTTTGAAAAGTGCAACATTATTATATTCATTCCCATCCTTTATATAAATGCCTTCACTCCTTCTCTCTCATTCATTTTTCCTTTCTTCTTCTTCTTGTTTCCTGCAACCACCAACAGAGAGCATGGCAGCCCATTTCCATGGGTTTGAGCCATGTTCCCTCCTTTGGCTAGCCATTTCTTCACCATCTCCTCCTCCATTTCCACCACCAACACCACCACCTCATTCTCCTCCATCTCCTCCTCCATTTCAACCACAACACCACCTCCACCATCATCTTCTTCCTCTTCTTTTCCACCCAAATGACCCATTAACCTCCATAGCTTCATCACCATCTCCACCACCTCATACTCCATCTTAGCCACCAACGATCGCGCCGTCTTCATCTCTTCGTCGTGCTCTTTCCGACGAGCCATAGCTTCGTTCTCCGAAGCCTTGTTTTCAAAACTCCAATCTTTCAATTTGAACTATACTTGCACCCCTTCACATATTGCTTGGCCACCTTTCCGGCCAACTCCGGCCACTTCCGGCCAACTTCAGCCGCCGCCGGTGACCGCCAGCCATCGACGGTCATTCTCCTCTTCCCCCTTTCTTCTTTCCTTTCCTTCTCTGTTTCTTTCTTTTCATCCTGGTTCCTCTTCCTGTTCGTCTTCTCCATTTGGAAAATGACTCTTATCAGGGCCGGCCACCCTCCTTGGATTGGGGGCCGAGCTCTTCTTCGTCGGCAACATCTCCGATGATTATTCCGGTAATCGTTTATGATTATTCCGGTAATCATTTCGGTGACAATTGCAACGACACCACCACCAAAGAGATCACCTTTTCCCTGTCTCTCTCTTTCTATCTGTTGATTGTTAGACACGGAGTTCACCCCGCGTCCAACCGATTCTTTAACGCGATCTACGCGTTCTTGTATCGGCGCAACGCGGAGCCCATGCCCGCGTCTGTGTTCTTCTTGTGTTAACGCGACGCGGAGTTCATGCTCGCGTCCGCGTTCTCCTCGCGCCCTGTTTTGAACGCCGGTCTCGAACCTCGCGTCTGTGATTCCCGCGTCTGCTATTCCCGCAACGCGACTCCCGCGTCTGCGACCCCCGCGTCTCACTCTCAAACTCGCGTCTCCCTGTGCACAAATCTCTCTTCATGCACTCTCTCTCTCTCCATGGACTTCTCTCTCTAGCTCTCACGTTCTCTCTCCTCCCTCTCTTTCCTTTCTCTCTCTTGATTTCCTCCTCTCTCTATCACTTTTTCTCTAACGCGTTGACGCGTTGATTCCCTGGATTCCGGATCGAGGATTTCACTATGTTTTCTAATGACTTAGGCGAGTGTCCTCGCTCTCGCCTCCATTTGGGTTTCCCCGCTTCGTCAGGTCGACATGTCTTTTATTCCATGTTTTCATGTATTATGTATTTGGGCTGAGTCCCTGTATCTGTGTATGGCCGAGTGCCAATGACTGGACATGTATTGCTCTGTGACGAATGCTTGTATTAGGGTAGTTTCATTCTTGTATATATACCATGCCTGTGATGTACTTTGTTGCTTTATACCATGCGTGGCCAACCCTTCGTGGTCGATTGGACTCTGGGTTTCTGTCCACTCCTGGGATGGCTAGTAGCCACCGAGAGTGCGCTTAAACCCCGAGCGTACTCGGACCCCTTAACCTCCGGTCACTCACTATCTCGAAAGGGAAGTGATTGGGACCGACAGGTCTCTCCGTTCTTCAGCCTCCGGTCTCTCACTATCTCGAAAGGGAAGTGATTGGGATCGTCAGGTCTCTCAGCCTTCAGCCTCCGGTCACTCACTATCTCGAAAGGGAAGTGATTGGGACCGTCAGGTCTCTCAGCTCCGCCTGGTTAACATGATCAGCGCTCAACACTTTACCACTTGATTCGTCTAGGCGAGATGCTGCCGAATTTCCTACTCGCACTTTAAGCCGAGTTGTCCCGGTAACCTTGCCAGACGCTCCAGTGATAAATACTGTTTGCTGTCAGTACCTCCAGCTTGCTCAGCTCCGCTTGATTGTGCTCAACTATTACTCTAACACTTGCCATATACAAGCTTGTTATGTAACCACTTGACATATACCTGTCTGTATCATTTAACACTTGATATGCTATCACCGGACACCCGATATGCTACTACTTGACACTAACTCATGTTATACCTCCTGTCATGAACACTTGTCATTGGCTTGACAAAACCTGATACCTGTTATGAATAACTCTCTACTCTTGATTATCACCTTACGGGAATGTAGTACCTGATCTCTTGTTATGTACTCCAGTTATGCCTGTTATGATTCCTGTTATGATTCCCGTTATGATTCCTGTTATGACAAGTTATGATCCTACTCATTCCCGTAATCTGATAATATTGTTAACAAGCCATAAAAAGGACAACTTGCACGGGGAATGGGAGGAAGTGATGGATGCCGGTATGATGCCTTGCTTATAGTAGTGGAATACCAGAACTGACGATTCGTGTTAGGGAGATTTAAGGCCCTCAGAAGATGCGTGTTAGGGGGATTTAAGGCCCCCAAATGGCTGTGTCCCGGGCGGTCGGGAACTACTATAAGAGGAGCTATCAGTTCTTCATCAGCTTCCAATAACCAACCTCGGCTTGCTTATATATGGATGTATGTGTGTTGAGATGTACACCAGGACACATACCTAGATATATGGGTCAGACGAGTAATAATAAAAGATGCCAACTACGTATCCTGTTATGCCTGTTATGAACTCCCGTTATGCTTATTATGATTCCTGTTATTCCTGTTATGTACTCCTGTTATGACCATTATGTAATTTGATGTGTTGTTTTGTAACTCGGGTTGTACGCGCTCGGATTACGGTGACATGGGATAAAGGTATATAGATGAGGGTTTCCTTGTTTGGATTATTCCTTCGAGGTACTAGTCTCATGGGGCCGTGACCTAAGCTTGTACAATCGGTTTTGCTCGTAATCGGTTTTATTCAGTTTTTATCGGTTTTATGTTAGTTTAGGAGATATTTGGTGTTGCCCTATCTACTTTACTACTCATCTCTTGTTTTATATCTACTTGCTCCTGCATGCTTACCTATGCTCGCCACTTGGCTTCCGCATCACCACTCGCCTGGGGAGTTCTATCTGACTCCCCTGGATCCTCATGTCCAGGTCATGGAGCTTGGAGCGTGTGGACTCTCCCTGTTGTTGATCAGGGTGGCGCAGCGGTAGCGTGGATCTCCAGCAGACCGTTCAGAGCCCCATCCTTTCTGGCTCCCTGCTCGGTTCCAGAGTTTTCCTATTATGACTCTGAGCCTCACCTTGTACTGTTCATACTTGTTCATCTCCTTGTAATCTCGCAATTGCGCATAACGGTGATGTAATATTCATGTAATATTGGATCACATCTGGTGATAACTTTGTAATTGTAATCATGTGTTGGAATGTATAATGCACCATTTGCTTCCGTACTCTGATTCTTGCCTGTACTGATGCTTAGCGTATATACGTGAGGGTATTTCTGACCTGCGTATATACGTTGCAGTAACGTCTCCGTACCCGCCGGATCGGGGCGTTACAGCTGGTGAGGGTCTGTGTTGACCACTCTCAGCTCTCCTCTTGGGATAGGGACTACTCCAGAGGGTGTCGGGGGTTGTCTTCCGAACTGGAGAACTGACGTCACATTGGCCGTCACCTTCTTCTGCTCTGGTCGGAGCTTTAACACCTCCGCGTCAATCAGAGCTTGAAGGATGCCCTTGAAGACGTAGCAGTTTTTGGTAGGGTGCCCCAGCATCCTGTGGTACAAGCAATAGGTGGGATTGTCGGTCTTGCCGACTTCCTCGGGGCGCCTAGCTTCAGGGAGCTTCAGTCGGTTGCTCTTGTTGAGTAATTTGAAGAGCGAGTCGACATGTTCATCCTTGAAGGAATACTGTTGGTGGCCCGTGGTTGGCTTGAAGAGCCACTTCCCTTGACCGGTTGAGGTTTGACAGGGGACTTGGTCTCCGCTGCCAAGTTATCATTCCTTTTGGCTTGGAGGGGTGTGTCTGGCGCACGCCTTGTTGACCTCTCAGGCCTGGGCTTACCCTCTTCCGCTCTGACGCGGGCGACTATCTCCTCAGCCTGTTCACCTTGTTGGACTAATTGCTTCCAGGTGCGACTTTCAGCAACTCCTATTTGAGCAAGGAGTGAGGTTTGGAGATTGTGGCGGCATGTTTCCACCAGGGTAGCCTGGGTCATGCCGCTTGGACACCGGAGTGCCACGTTCCGAAATCTTTCCACGAAAGACTTGACGGACTCTCCCTTTCGCTGCTTGGTGGCTAAAAGGGTAGGCATGTTGACCTCCGAGTCATCCTCGAAGAAGCGCGTTAAGAAAAGCTTCTCCAAATCGCCCCCGTTCTTGATAGAACCTTCTGGGAGCTTCATGAACCATTCAAAGGCCAGCCCTTTCAGGGTGCCGATGAACAGACGAGCCAGGATAGCATCGTTATCTACTACATTCCCGGTTTGGGATTTAAAGTAGTAGATGTGTTGGTTGGGTGACCCTTTCCCATCGAATGCTTGAAGGGTTGGAGCCTTGAACTTGGACGGGTATGGAACCAAGTCCCATTCAGCAGGATAGGGCCGGGCCACTCCAGCTTCTTGGAGGCCTATACGGTTGGTAAGGGCCTCGAGGCGTTGCTCCAATTGACTCATTCTTTTAGCATGAGCCTTCCCCTGGTCTTGGTTGCCCTTTACTTGCGACGAGGATTTGGACGAACTAGAAGTAGATCGCGGCCTCTCCTCAGAAGGTTCGGAAGATGAGCTTTCTCCCTTTTGCCCTTTGCCCTTCGTCTTTTTAGGAGGAGATTTCCTCCTATCTTCGAGCAACTGTGCAAGCATCTGCTTGAGGGAGTCGATAGATTCCTGCTGAGAAAGAATCATATCCATTTGTGCCTTCTGGATTTGTTCTAAACGTCTAGCCGTTTCCTCAGGAGTGCCTATCATGTAGGCGGAGGCCTCCTTCTCAACGGAAGAGTTTGAAGCCCGTGATTCCGCTACGGCGGAGTGAGAATCATTCACTTTAATGCCATGGGCTAAGGCATTGTAATCAATCGGGGGAATGGCCCCAGTCCGGGTGCGAGTGTGTTGATACACCCCTTCCGGTTCAGAGTCAGACTCATCCGAGCTGACTGCAGGTTGTTTTCCCTTGCTCCTGCTCGTCATATTCGCAGTGAGCTCCGGGTACTCAATGTCAGAGAAGGTTCTCCTTCTGTGGGAGCGCCTTCTTTTGGCTGACGGAGGAATCAGGGTCAGCTGTCTAACTAAAGACTGCTGGTTCACACCTGATCCACAACGACACTCTGAGAGCATAGAGATGAGCCGTTGGCAGCAACATGATGAAGTGACCTGATTGGCACTTCTTTTCTTCGTCAAGTAATCCCTCAAATCCACGGGAGGGGGATCGAAGAGACTAGCCTCGCAATGTCGAAGACAGGAGGCATCCATGTGCTATATAGCCTGGATGCAGGCTTCAGGGACGTGATTTTCGCGCCGCGGCTGTAAGACGTGCGTCTGGCGTCTCTGTTGGGACGAGACGCGATTGCCGCGCTGCTGCTTGGTGCGTCGGGGCAGAGACGTTTGAGAGAGGATGGGCTGCTGGACCCACGCCTATGGGCGCGTGCCTCTCGTGCTTGATGAGGCGCAGAGGCTTCACCTTGGCGTTTGGTGAGTTGGTCTTCAGAGGACCTAGCTTGAGGAGTCTCGCGTTTGGGCCGCCAAACGCGGACTTCACGTGCTGGACGTGGCGCGGGCAAGGCGCCAGATTGTACGTCGCGTCCAGCCTCAGTCGGACAACCAGAGGTTCCAACTTGTAGCTGACGCGCACGTCTCCTCTGTCGACGCTCAGCGTTTCGGTTGCGTCGTGGAGGTGGAGAGTGACCAACGACGACCTGATGCTGAACACCAGAGATTTTAACCACGCGGGTCTCCTGAGAGACGCTGACGCGTGTGTTCCGCGCGGCGCGGTTGGTCGCAATGGCAGTTGTGCCTGAGACCACGCGGGCCTTCTGAGAGGCGTTGGCGCGTGTATCTTGCTTGGCACAGTTGGCAGCAGCAGCGCCCGAGAGAGCTTCAGATCGGGCTTCGGGGGCATTCCCCGTCGAGACCCTGCGGCAGACGCGGGTCCTGGGGCTCTTGGAGCCGGAAGAGAGAAACTCTTCGTACTTTGCCTGGTCGAACTCGACAACGAGCGATTCGACCATCTTCCCTCACGAAGGACGTCATCTTGCGCCACGATTTGCTCATCAGTGACAATGTAGTCCCCAGCAGAGTCGCCATCTCTTGTACGCGCCGGAAAAAGGGAAAATAAAAGGGCGTTCGCTGTAAAGTTTCCTTGAATTAGATGAAAAATTACAACAAAAACTATTTTTCCTTCCAGTTACAAGGGAGGGAGGATGTTGAATCTTGAATCCTCCCTTTGTTTAAGGCTGGGTTCTTCAAGTGGCGATGGAGAGTGAATCTTGTTCTCCGTTGACCGGATGACCGTCGGGATCGTCAGGGATCTTCTCTTTGGCTGGTAGAAGGAGTAGCACAGCTCTGTCTACCAAAACTCTCAAAGAGAAGGTAGGCAAAGAGCAACTTGTACGTAGCAAGCTTGCTGAAGAGTTGAGCTCTCTCCTTCTTCTCTCTCTGTCTGCCTGTGTGTAGTCTGTTGTCTCTCTGATCGGGCGACCGTGTGTGCGTCTCTCCTTATAGCGGCGAGGCTATTTATAGAGGTTTCAGGGGCGTACGTGCCTCCTGAAAATACTCCACAATGAGGGCTAACTTTCCCCGTTATGTGGGCCGTGATTGACCCTATAACCGAGACGGTTACAACTGAGACGCGGGTGTCAACCACGCGCCTTGGAGCTGCTGAGACGCGGGTTTTGAGCCCACGCGCCTTGAAGTTGAGACGCGGGTTTTGGACCCTCGCGTACGCCCCCTGAAAACACTCCACAATGAGGGCTAACTTTCCCCGTTATGTGGGCCGTGATTGACCCTATAACCGGGACGGTTACAACTGAGACGCGGGTGTCAACCCACGCGCCTTGGAGCTGCTGAGACGCGGGGTTTTAGCCCACGCGCCTTGAAGTTGAGACGCGGGTTTTGGACCCTCGCGCCTTGATGTTGAGACGCGGGTGTTGAGCCTTCGCGCCTTGAGTCTGAAACTCTGCCTTTTAATGGCTTGTCTTTTAGTGATTTTTAGATAGCCTACACATGCACCGTTAGAATGTTGCGGGAGCATTGCATAATCCAAAGGGCATTCGTCGGTAAGCAAAGGTTCCGAATGGGCAGGTGAACGTGATCTTTTCCTGGTCTTCTGCAGCAATGGGGATTTGATTATATCCCGAGTACGCATCTAGGAAGCAATAGTACTCATGTCCAGCCAATCGTTCCAGCATTTGGTCGAGGAAAGGTAACGAGAAGTGGTCTTTATGGGTGGCTGCATTCAACTTTCTATAGTCGATACTGACATGAACCTTAGTAGGCAGTCTTGTCTGCACCAACTCCTTTTGCTCATTTTCAACCACCGTAAAGCCAGCTTTCTTTAGGACCGCATGAACAGGGCTCACCCATTGGCTATCAGAATGGGATAAATGATCGCATTATATAATAGTTTCAAAATTTTCGCTTTAACTGCCTCTTGCATGAGTGGGTTAAGCATGCGTTGTGGGTCCCTCCTAGGGGTTTCTTCATCGGTCAAATGGATTCTATGTTACACTATGGCTGGACTTATCCCTTTGATATCCTTCATCGTCCATCCAGTGGCTTCCCTATGTTCTTTTCAGAATAGACATTAAGCTGTCCTCTTGTTGCCCAGTAAAGTGGAATGCTATGATGATTGGCAAGGTGTCCTTTCCGCCCAGGTAGGCGTACTTGAGGTGTTCAGGTAAGACTTTTAGCTCTACGGAAGGTGTTGCTTCATTAGAGGCAATCTCTGGGCTTTTAATCCTATGATGAGGTACACTTGGGCTTGATGCCCAATCCACTGCTGAATGTAGGATTGGTCTAGATTAAAATCCTCAGCCTCCATATCAAACTCTGCCTTCGTTTCTATCTCCATACTTTTCTCATGCTCACTGGTCAGATTTTCAATGGAATTGACCTCAAAAGTCTGATCATTGACATCCCTAGGTTGTCTTCCAAGATTGAAGACATTGACTTCCTTCGTCATGTCTCAAAGGTTAATCGCATGGACCCGTTCTACAGTTGATTATGGCATTGGTTGTAGCAAGGAATGGGCGCACTAAGATGACTGGAGTTTGAGACCTTAGATTGGACACAGGTTGGGCTCAAGCATAATGAAGTCAACGGGTAGATGAAATCCCCGACCCGGATAAGGATGTCTGTGATTTCCCCTTCGGGATCTTCATAGATCGGTCAGCTAGCTGAATGATGACTCGAGTTGGGTTTAGCTCGCCCAACCCAAGTTGCTAGTATACCGAGAGAGGTAGCAAGTTGATACTTGCTCCCAGGTTAAGAAGTGCCCTACTAATTTCGATCTATCCTATGGTGCAGGAAATTGTGGGACATCTGGGATCCTTGTATTTCACCATAATGGGACCAGACAGAATTTCACTCATATTGGTTACCAAGAACACTTTCTTGGGCACATTTGTCTTTCTCTTCTTAGTATACATATCCTTAAGAAATTTTGCATAAGCTGGGACTTGTTGGGTAGCGTCAAGAAGTGGCACATTCAATTTGACCTGGTTTGAACATCTCTAGCATTTTCTCCATGTGCATATTCTTATTGTTGTTCTTAAGCCTATTGGGAAAGGGTGCTACAGGCTTATGAACTTGTTCAGCAGCTTTGTCTTCGTCACATGTTTGAGGAACAGTTTGGGAGGAACTAGCAGAGGTGGAGGCTGGAGTAGGACCAGGATGGACTGGACTTTTTCTGTTGGTAGACCTGGTTGTCTACCTTCTTTCCAGATCGAAGTGTGTGAACAGCATTGCACTGATCAATCGATGGATCCTGAATTTCATATGCTTGATTGGAGGTTTTTGGGTTAACTAGCGGCTGACTAGGTAAAAGTACCCTTTGATTTTTTACTTAGGGAGCTAGCTAATTGGCTCATCTGCATTTTCAATCTCGATATAGCCTGTGAATGGTTGTTCAGCGTTTGTCCCTAGTTTTGCATTAAAGCAGTTTGGGACTTCATGAAAGCTTCCATGCTCTCCTCTAATTTGCTGAATTTCTTTTCCATATGTGAACTTTGAGAGGAGGAAGATGGAGCTGGACTAGGAAAATTTGGTGAAGGACTGGGATGGTGAAAGTTGTTAGAAAGATTCGGCCTGGGAAGATTATTCTGGGTCCAGGAGAAATTAAGGTGATTCCTCCAACCTGGATTGTATGTTTGGAGTAGGGATTGTGAGGCGGCCGTCAGTAAGCC
>JAVJIF010018744.1:0-68829 GCA_038442645.1 Agave tequilana | reverse complement strand
CCCATAATACTTGGGAAAACAAAATCCAATTTAAACACAAATCATAAATTCACTGGGAATACAAATTAACAAGATACATGTACTTGGTTCACCGAACCAAGACTCGTTAAAGATTCAACTCTGATTTTAATTCCTTTCTGGAAAATACGTGAAAATCATTTTCACACTATAGATTCTCCATCTGTATCTCAACTTTGAAAAATTCTCAAGTCTGAAAAATTCAATTCCCCTGAAAAACCGAAAATTCTCAAGTCTGAAAAATTCAATTCCTTTCCTAGCTCAGCTAGTCAAGCCACATGAAATTCTCCTCTCAAACTCTAAATTCCCATTTGATTGTTTCTCATGATTCATGAACCATCATAACTCCCTCCCAAATAATTCTCAGATTGCGATATAGAGCAATGGTTGAGCCCTCCACACACACACACACACACACACAAAAGCCAAAATTAAATTCCAAGCATGCTGGCAACCTAATGGCACAATGTGTATAGGCCCCAACACCACGGGCAATTAATCTGCACATCATCAGGCTTCGTAGGAACAGATACTGCCACCCGAAAAAGATAAAAGCCCCCATGGATTAAGGCACTCACAAAATTTATAAAGACACCCCCAATTTTTTTTTTTAAAATGATCAAAATGTCCTTTCTTCTTTTCCTCCGTCACTGACAAATCCCCCTCCCCCCTCCCAGGCCACCTCCTCCCCATTCTCCCCCACTCCCCCTCCCCTACCCCACCCGCCCACGACCTCTGCCCCTCCCCCGACCTCCCTCTCCCCTCCCCCACCCGCCCACGCCTGGGGGAGGGTGGGGAGGGTGGGGGTGAGTTGGGGGGAGGACGAGAGAGAGAGAGAGAGAGAGAGAGAGAGAGAGAGAGAGAGAGTATGGGTGTGTGGGTGTGGGTGTGTGTGTGGGTGTGGGGGGGGGGGGGGGGGGGGGGGGGGGGCGGAAAGAGGCGTCTTTTGTGTTTTTGTGTGTGTGTTAGGGGATGGAGGCTGGGGGTCACCGGCGAAGGAGGTGGAGGAGGGAAGGAAAGAGGAGGAGGAGACGAAAAAGAGCGGTTATTTTAGACTTTTAATCAAGAGTGAAATTGTCTAAAAAAAGTAGTAATATGCTTCTAAATAGTTTAAGGGGCCTTTAACATTTTGGGGTGCAATATCCGTTCCGTCTTCATACTTTTTTTTTCTTCCCTTCTCTCTCTTGAGGAAGGCAGCTTATGTACTCGAGCTCTCTCTGAAATTTTCATTCAAGAAAAGAAAGACTCTTTTGATTCCTTAATTGATATCATCATCATCTCTCTGTTTCTCTTCAAACTCTGTTTTCTTGGGGGCCATGGGGTTGTTTGACTCTGTTTCTTGCCTCAAGCTCATCTTACCAATCTGCTTCTTGCTCCTCCCCACTGCTCTCAGGCTCCTCACAACAACTACCTCAACCAACTCTCTCTCAAACCATGCCAACAACAACAAAAACAAGCCAGTCTTGTTAACGCCGAAGGCAACGCAGGATCAGGCCGCCGCCTCCCGCGCTCTCCTCGTCCCCGAAAACATACCGTTCTTCTTCGTCTTCTTCTTCTTTGGTGACCAGGGTATGTGCTGTTCTTGTTAGTTAGTCTTGCTGTTGTGTTTGTGTTGTGATTTTGATGGTGTATTGTGAATTTAGAAGAAGAAGGCGAGGCAGCGGGCGGCGGCGGGGCCGGTGGAGGAGGGGCTTTCGAGGGCGAGGGCGGCGATACGAAGATCAAGAAATGGTTCTTCTTCTTCTTCTTCTTCTTCAATGCATGATGAGATGCCTCTGCCAAGAATCTACCGAAACCCTACTGCATTCTACAGGTGAGATGATGGATGATGGATGATCATCACACACACACACACACACACTCTTTTCCTGAACTTCATTCACACGTGTGCGTGCACATTTTGAGCATTCTCTTTTTATTGGGTCTTCTTCTGTGCTTTTGATAAAAAGGAATTAAAAGTTTGTTGATGAAAAGAGAATTCATTCAAAAAGGAAGAGAATTGATTGCCTCTCTCTCACGCGCGAGCAATTCTTGCTTGCTTGCTGCTCACGTTGGCCCCGTTGGCTATCATTAAAAGGACCTTTTTTATCTGGGATTTACAATTTCAATTGTTTGTACGATTATCAACTCAAATTCTGAAATAATAGGTTGAATTATCATCCAAAAATAGGTTAGCTGGTGTCCTAAATTTGTGATCCAATTTCACAATAATATGTCCACACTGGCCATACGCTGCATATTTCTTAGGATTAGCTATTTATCTTTCTTGATCTTGAGAATATTCCTAGGATTTACAAATTCTATTGTTCATGCAATTATCAACCAACAAAGTCTGAAATAACTTTGAAATAATCAGTTCAAATTATACAAAAACAGGTTAGCTGACAGTGTACTCAACTTATGATCCAACTTGTAATCCATAATGTTATCCATATGCTGCATATTTGGCCACAGGAGCTACGTTGAAATGGAGAAGAGGCTGAAGGTGTACGTGTACGAGGAAGGCGAGGCGCCGCTGGTCCACGACGGGCCCTGCAAGAACATCTACTCCGTCGAGGGGAGGTTCATCGGAGAGCTGGAGACGATGGAGGGCGGATTCAGGACCAGGAACCCGGGCGAGGCGCACGTGTTCTTCCTCCCGTTCAGCGTGGCATGGATGGTGAAATACGTGTACGATGCCGGCACGGACAGCCACCGGGAAATCAGGCGGTTCGTCGCCGATTACGTCGATGTGGTGGCGTCGAGGCACCCGTATTGGAACCGGACCGCCGGCGCTGACCATTTCATGCTCTCCTGCCATGACTGGGTCAGTAGTACTACTTTCAGTTCAATGTTTGATTTGATTTTCTAGAATGACAGAGACTGATGAAAGGGTCAAGTCTGCAACTTCAAACTTCAATTTTGAATTTTATTCCCACCTAAATATTCTCTACCTCTCATTTCTCAGAGAAACTCCCCTTGCGTGAACGAACTTCTTCCTCTAACTAAAATTTTCAATTTTCAAACACTGTCCTAATAAATTAACAGTAATTAACTATATTGCATCATGCAACAATTCAATTTCAGTTTCTAAGCTTTCTCAAATTCTCAATTTTTTCACTTAAGACGTATACATCACGACAATCAAATACTATAAAATACAATACACTTTCTCACTTATAACTTTATATTACTAGCTAAATATCGTAAAACTTATATGCGTGTGACTCATTTATAACTGTAAAAGAATTACGGCAAATTATCATAACCAACCAGACCCTGTATTGAATGATGCAACAATTCAATTTCAATTTCTAAGTTTTCTCAATTGTTGATGAAACAGGGGCCAAGTGCAAGCTCGGCCAACCCAGCCCTCTTCCACAACTCCATCCGTGCCCTCTGCAACGCCAACATCTCCGAGGGATTCCGGCCCCGGAAAGACGTCAGCATCCCGGAGATCCACCTCCTGACCGGCGAGACACCCCCGGCCGTCCGCTCCCCTCCCCATCCCTCCACCCCCCGCCCCATCCTCGCCTTCTTCGCCGGCGGCCTCCACGGCCCCATCCGTCCGGTCCTCCTCCACCACTGGGCCGGGCCCCGTGACCCCGACATCCAGGTCCACCAGTACCTCCCCCCCGGCGCCGACTACTTCAGGGACTACATGCTCAGGTCGAGGTTCTGCCTCTGCCCGAGCGGCTACGAGGTGGCGAGCCCGCGGGTGGCCGAGGCCGTGTACGCGGGGTGCGTGCCGGTGCTGATATCGGAAGGGTACTGCCCGCCGTTCAGCGACGTGCTGAGGTGGGAGGAGTTCTCGGTGAGGGTGGGGGTGGAGGAGATACCGAGGTTGAAGGAGATACTGAGTGGGATAGGGGAGGAGGAGGCGGAGAGGCTGAGGGAAGGGGTGAGGGGAGTGAGGAGGCATTTCTTGCTCAATCGGCCGGCGGTGAGGTTCGATGCCTTCCATATGATCTTGCACTCTGTTTGGCTCCGGAGGCTCAACTTGAGGACTGGTGCTGTATAGATTTTGGAGGGAGGTTTTGGAAATTTTTTTTTTTTTTTTTTTTTTAGAGGGAGGGATGATGATTTTTTTCTTTTTTATTTTTTTATTTGTGAATCATAGATAGGAAGCACAGTTATTATGTATTATTGGTTTGAGTAAAAGGTTTTTCAAATTAATGTGGCCCTGCTCTGATCCACACCACCTTATTTTTATTCACTATACTCTCATCCACATCAACATAAATTAGTTTTTTTTTATCACCACTTCTTTAAATATTTTCATTTTCTCTTTTACCCATCCCGATCGCCCCCGACGTTGTTCTCCCCTCAATCCTGACCCCATCGCAGAGTAATTCGCGGATCAACCTGAACGATCAGATCGACATGGGGGTTGGAAGGGGGGAAGGGAGCCCGTCTTGGGGTCTTAGGGGACAGAGCCCCCATAGCATTTTTTTTTTGGGATTGACATTTATCAGATCTCGTTTGTTCGTGCTCGCAATGATTTTTTTGGTGTTTGTGATCGATTTGGTTTCTAAATCTGTAAAGCGTTACACATCATTAGATGTCGGTGAACGGAGGTCTGTTGATGATGCCGAAACTGATATGAGGACTGCGACCCATGATCACAGTGCTCTATGAGGATTGCGACCATTATTAGAAGTCTGCGGTTATGATCACACTATTTTTATTAATTAAAAATTAGGCATTTTGTGAGAACTGCGATTATTGTCGCAATCCCAATATTGATTGGGAAATTGTGTTTTGTGAGGACTACAATCATGATCGCAATCTTAAAAAAGACAAAAATTAAGGCATTTTAATGAGGATTGTAATCATGTCACAATGCTAATAAAGAGGACTGCGACCATGATCGCAATCGTATAAAGACTCAGAAACATAGTATTTTTGGGAGGACTGCGATCATGGTCGCAGTCCTAATAAAGACTCAGAAATAAAGCATTTTTGTGAGGACTGCGAACTTCTATATACTAGCAATCCACATTTTTTAAGCGGTCCGTTTTTTTCGAAGCGATTACTGTGGGGCATTTGCGTCTTTCACCGCTGAGGAACGTTTCTGCGCTTGACACGTGGACACACCTGATTAGTGTAAAAAAAGAGGTGGTTGTAACGAAATAAATTATGAAACTGAGTTTTTTTTTCTAATCACAGTTTGACATAAGGGACCACACAATTATTTGTAACATTTAACTAATCTATATTTGTGGCCTCCATCTTGATTTTACGAATGAAGTCGACCAAACATAAATATGGTTTCAAATCAAACCGACTCTTATGTATTGATAAATACTCGATACGATATTAACCCTATAACAACAATCGATATTGGGGCCAACATATAAGACCAATATTATCGATATTGACGATGTCGATATTGCATGTTTGTTTCCTGTAATTGGCCCATAAGTGGTAAAATACAATTGCAGTAAAATCACTTACAGTTTTTGTTTGGGATCGTAAGTCGTAAAATGCACTTGCAGCCCACTTACAGCCTAAATAGTTAATTTTGTCGTAAAATGCACTTGCAGCATAACCAAATAATTTTGTGATCATACAAATCTGTATTGCATATAGTTAATTATAATTGAATTAATATTTTTTAAATATTAGATTAATCTTTTAAATTATGGGAAATTATTTTTAATTATTAGATTAAATTTAATTATTATATTAATTTTGTATTAATTATTCTAATAATTTTTATTATTAGAATCTTTTTATTACTAGATTAGTAATATTTAATATGAAATTAATAATTTTTTATTATTAAATTATTTTTTAATTTGAAATCTAATTTTTTAATTATTGAATTTAATAATATTCAATATTAGATTGCAATATTATACTTTTTAATAATTAATATTAGGTTACTATTAATATTTTTTTATGATCAATTTTTTCACTTAAGACTTACACATTACCGATCAAACACTGTAAAATACAATATATTCTCTCACTCCAATTTCACACTTACCAACAAACATTGTAAACCTTACTTGCGTAAACTCATTTATAACTGTAAAAGAGTTTACCACTTCTGAATTATAACTTACATCACTTACAGCAGTCAAACATGTCCTAAAATGATTGACTGATATCGATACTACCACCAAAATATTTAAATAAATGAACACAATCTTTCTCTCACCCCTTTTATCATTTTCTTAAAAAAGTTAGAGACATCAATCATAACTTTCTTAGCATCATCACCTGTATCTTTTGCTTTCTTCCTTAAAAGCCTTCTTCTCAAACAATGCCACAGAGTCATAGCCTAAATATAATTGTAAAGAGACCATGCGAAGCTATTATACAACAATTTGAGCTGAGTTAAAAGCATTCTGATCTAAATATAGTTGAACGAGAAAAAGTTGGAATTGTCTCGAAAAATTGAAAGTCAAACAAATAAGGAGAAAGAGAGGAACTGACGAGCAAAATGCTTACATAAGTTAGATTTTTAAGCCAATTAATTAATACATGAATGATGGAGCAAACCAATTCAAGTATCCTGCGAAAGCAAAACAGATGCAGAGATCAGAATTACCTTTTTTTTAAATTTATTTAAGATAAAACCGTGAGGCAAAAGCTCCCGGTGTTTCATTAATAAGAAATTAACGAAAAATTCCCAAGCAAAAAAGATACTCATGTAGCACATACACAATTTGATCATTCAAAAAAAAAAGAAGGAAAAAAAGATAAAAAAGAAAGAAAAGGTTGTTTGTCCGATCGGAGCTCCACATGCCATCGGAGCTCCACATGCATCATGATGACTGTTTGTCCGATCTGGTCATCCCGTCATTGGATCTCCCACCATCAAACGTGACATTTTCCCACTGCCGCAGATGTGGACCAACCGCCTTTCAGCTGGATTGGCGAGATCCAAACTCACACTACCGTCGAAGCGGTCCAACCCCCTTTCGGCCGGATCGCTGTCGCGGCTTTACCTCCTTTCGGTTGGATCGGTGAGATTTGATCGCGGTCCAATTCATGACCGGATCTCCAACTAATTTCTCAAACACTGGCCCCCCTTTCGACCGGCTCGGCGAGATCCAATTTCTCACTACTTCTGTCGCGATCCAACCCCTTCTGGCCAGATCGGTGAGATCCGAGGTGCATCCATGAATGTATCTCCCCCATTACCGCTATCTTGGCCCAACCCCTATTATAGCTGTTGTGAGTGGCCACCCGCATCCTCGCCACGGCCCATCAAGACCGGCATCTGACTCATCAGCACAAGCATTCGATTTGCCACTGCTGCATCTATTGTAACAAATCGGTGCTATCACCAATTGTTACTCACAGGATCGACGTTGGCGGAACTTGACAATATGATCAGTACTTGCAAAAGAAAAACTGTTGTAAAATAAACTAACAATCTCTAAATAAAAGAGTAATAATAAATAACATGAGGATTTAACGTGGTTCGGTCCACTTGGCCTACGTCCGCAGGGAGAGAACTTTGAGAGAGTTTTTTTAATAACTTGATACAAAGAGATCTATCCTTCCTTTTGATGCAAGAAGAGTATTCAACTTCTCCTTTAATCTCGACCTAGATTACAAGAGTATTACCTTATCTCTATGCACTTTCAACTTGCTCCTCTCTTTCATTGGCTTCCTTCTGATCTCCTTGGTGTTCTTCACCTTTTTTCCTTGAGATCAGTATTTTCTGTGGTTACAATACTTGATTACAAACTTTATTTATAAGATTTTACAATACCAACTCCTAATTTGGACTATGAGAAGATTTTAGCCTTTAGATGCTAGAAGAATCTTGATCAATCCTATTAGGAATTGATCTCCTTGACCTAGAAAAATTCTAGACCCTCTAATCTTTAGAAACAAATCCTTCATTGAATAGAAACTGAGTCATATTCGTATTCCACCTGAAAAGAAATCGGCGCCTGAAAAGGAAACATATTCTGCTTCAGAAAATGCCACTATTAGTTGACTAGTCCATATGATTAGTCGACTAATTCCTGATATTAGTCGACTAGTACACATATATAGTCGACTACTGTAAACTGCTCCTTCTCTGATTTTGCCTCTGTATCTGCCTAGTCGACTACTAGTCGACTAGGCTTGTTGTTAGTTGACTTATAGACCTTATAGTCGACTAATCAATACCTACATGGTTTGTTCTTCTTGCTTCAAGTCATCATCTTCTCCAACTCGATTGGACATTGTTGGACCATCATCTCCTCTTGAAAATAAGGAAAATCCTAACAATCTCCACCTTGACTTGCTTTTCAAGCCTTTAGTAAAAACACCTTGAGATTTAGATTACTATCTTGATTCTTTTCTTGGTTGTAACCGTGCCATGAAGACTTTAACTCTTGCTCCTTCTCCCCAGGGCCTTTGGCTGATTTACCGCCATGGCTTAGGCCATCTCGGGCTTTGCCTGAATGCACCATTTCTTCTTCCCACAACATATTGACCAGTTTCAGGTCCCTTTGCAATCTTTTTTGAAGCTCTGCCTCTCAATGAGCTCCTTTTCAAGCTTATCCCTGAACTCCACCTCGAACTGAGTTTTCTTCCTTCAGCTTGTTCTCTTCATACTTCTCTCCTTTCAGGATTATCCTGTCTTCTGGCTAACTGTGACGATGTCTTATTGCACTTGGATTTGACATCTTTCTTCGTCAAGCACTCTTATGGATATTAGATTATATCATGCCTCTGGGACATACTGGACCGCCTCCAGAACACGCACCGTCCTATCTCTTTCTGTAACCTTGACTGTCTTATTGCTAATGACCTCACAAGTCGAGCCATCCATCATCTTGACAATCCCTTCCTCCTTTGCAAGTAAGAATTTGAATAACTCTTTTTGGGAACATACATGAGCTGTACTACCTGAATCAAATATCCAGTTTTTACCTTGAGAAGTGTTATCTGCATAAGAAGCTATTAATACTTCGGTATCATCTACACTGATCAATGTTTCGTCTACCTTCAGAGCTCGCCCTTTATTCTTCAGCTACTCTTACTGATGCTTGAAATCATTCTTTCAATGAGCTTCCCTGTAACAAAAGTGGCACGCCTTTGACGAGCCTGTGCCTTTCTTTCCTTCTCCTCTTCCTTTCCTTCCCATGACCACCAAGGTTGATCCTGTTTGCTCTTCTTTATTTGGCTTTTTTTTAATCTCATTAGATAAGAGAGTTGACGTGACCTCCTCTAAGATAAGAGTTTCCTTACCGTAGAGCATGGTGGTGATGATGTGATCATATGACTGTAGAAGCGAACTAAAAAGTATCAACGCCTTGTCCTCCTCGTGGATTTTGACGTCAACAGCTAAAGCTAGCTAGTGACATTGTTGAAAAAGTTTAGATATTCCAATGACACTGTCCCTTCTTTCAAGCATAGCTCATATAGTTGTTTCTTGAGATACAACTTTAGAGAGGCTTTTCGTCATACACGTCTCTGATCTTAACCACAATCTTGTAGCTATTTCTTCATCCATCACGTTATGCATAACCTCATCTGCGAGACATAGTTGGATCGTACTTGCCGCCTTTAGATTCATCTCTTAATCCTCATTCGACATACCTGCAGATTTTGCTGACTTACCCTGCAAAGTCTTGTGAAGATCTTATTGCACCTGCAACGCCTTCACCCTCTTTTGTCATAAGCCGAAGTTTTCTTTGCCATTGAACTTCTCGATCTCGAACTTTGTCGTAGAACTTTCTATCTTCGACATATTGCCCTTCGTCAACCTCTAGCACTGATACCAGTTGTTGTAACAAATCGGCGCTATCAACACCAATTGTTACTTCCAGAATCGACGTTTGCGGAACTTGACAATATGATCAGTACTTGCAAAAGAAAAACAATTGTAAAGCAAACTAGAAATACCTAGATAAAAGAGCAATAAGAAATAGCACGAGGATTTAACGTGGTTTAGCTCAAACTTGACCTATGTCCACGGGGAGAGAACTTGAGAGAGCTTTATTAATAACTTGATACAAAAAGATCTAACCTTTATCTTGATGCAACGAGAGTATTTAACTTTCCCTTTAATCTAGACCTAGATTATAAGATTATTATCTTATTTCTATGTACCTCCACCTTGCTCCTCTTTTTCCTTGACTTCCTTCTGATCTCTTTGGTGTTCTCCACCTTTTTCTCCTTGAGGTCAGTATTTTTCATGTTTACAATGCTTAGTTACAACCTTTATTTATATGATTTTATAATACCAACTCCTATTTAGACTATGAGATGATCTTGACTTTTG
Organism: Agave tequilana; assembly: GCA_038442645.1. Classification (NCBI taxonomy): domain Eukaryota; kingdom Viridiplantae; phylum Streptophyta; class Magnoliopsida; order Asparagales; family Asparagaceae; genus Agave; species Agave tequilana. The sequence goes on along the minus strand of JAVJIF010018744.1, from coordinate 58,589 downwards.
AATGCTTGAAGAATCTTGATCAATCCTATTAGGAGTTGATCTCTGATCTAGAAGAATTCTAAACCCTTTAATCTTTAAAAACAAACCCTTCATTAAATTAAAATTGAGTCCTATTCATACTCCACCAGAAAAGAAAACCGGTGCCCGAAAAGGAAACTGATTCTGCTTCACAAAACACCCCTATTACTCGACAAGTCCATATAATTAGTCGACTAATTTCTAATAGTAGTCGACTAGTACACATATATAGTCGACTACTGTAAACTGTTCTTTCTCTTTTTCTGCCTCTTTATCTGCCCTAGTCGACTACTAGTCATATATTTTGAAAGTTTGCCGAAGTCTTCATATATTTTTATTTATTTGTTAATTGTTACTTGAAGCTTTTGCTATTTGACAATGACTTAATAATTGATGATGATTTTGTTATGACTTGGTAAATTGATGATGATTTTGTTCAATGAAGATTAATTTCAATTATATAAATATTTTTTTAGATTAATTATATTGAGAAATTGTGTTAAAAAACCCAATTTTTAATTTTCACGCAGGGTCATCAAATTATTTGAGATGATCCTAATATACCCAAGACCATCCCCATGTCTAGCCGATGTGCGACTATTTGTTTGACTCAAATCCCAACAATTCCAAGTATAACTTCTGAGAGTATTTGTAGTGTTTGCATCAAAGTTTTCATGGTCTCTGAAGTTCCTCCTAGAATTATAATTTGTCTATATATACATCGAAAATTTTAGAAGCCCTATAAAGATAGTGTAAGAGTCAAAGGAGAGGTCACTCCCGAACTATTTCAATCTAAAAAGATAGGTAAGGCAATCAAGATGCAAAATCTTCAAGAATATATCGTATCTTGGAAATCCTTCAAACAAACTTGCATAACCTGTTCCACAATGAAATCAAGATTTATAGCGTTGGAAAAGGCTGAAGAAAAAGTAGAATGGCTTCGAAGAATTCTGGAAGATATACCTTTATGGCCTAAATCAGTGCCCGCCATACGCATTCATTGTGATAATCAAGCAGCGATATTTAGAGCACAAAACGTTGCATATAATGATAAATTTGGATACATGTGTCGTAGACATAACACCGTTAGGCAGTTGCTCTCAAATGAAGTTACCTCAATTGACTTTGTGGCGTCAAAATATAACTTAACGGATCCGATCACTAAGGGTTTGAGTAGAGAGCATATAAACTGCCATCGAAGGGAATGAAGCTAAAAGCCTAATCAAACCGAGTCAGCTCAATGAAAATCACACTTAGCGACGGGAGATCTTATGAACTAAGTTCAAGAAAAATTAGTTATGATTGACTATGCCTATAAGCACTTAGGAGCTTAGCTCTAACCCATTTCTATGGTGCACCTAGGTGCTTTCTACAAATGAATGTAAGATAAACTTAATGTTTTTAATGATGCATATAGTTTATTATCAAAATAAGTGTGGTAGAGTAGACTTCTCTTAATGGGACGATCACCTATGTGAGTGTACAGCTGGGGACGACTCTTTGGGAGTCTCTATGGAGGCTATGATTCTCTAAACACACTCTTTAAAACCAAGAACGTTTGTGGTCAAAATGAATACAACCGAGAACCAGGATTGATTTTGAAAAGTTACTATGTGAGGTCTGTTGACTGGGCTCACATAAACAACCAACAGTTCAAGAACTAGTTCACTGATTGGCTAGCAAGTCTGATATGACTTTCGCTATAAAAGGTTCATGACTTAGTTCATCTATCTTGATGCAATTTCTTTCCTAAAGTGCTTTTCACTATAGAGTCAGTCTTATAGTGTGTATTTTCTTGAATCTCTATTCATTGTGGGGATTATTGAAAACTTGGAATTAAACCAAGTGAGTTTTTGAGAAAACTTGACCTGAAATTTAGACGTGACTCGTTACTCGGAATGCACGAGAAAATGTTGGAATATGTTCTCCTTTCATTGGGGATGAACATGGTATATTCACACGTTTCTAAATAAATGAGATATTCAAGTCAGAAGTTGACCTAAAACAATAAGTAAATGGGATCAAAAAGAGTGAAAACTCTTTAGTCCAACATTGAAAATGATACGCGAATGGATGTGTCTGTTCGGTGAAAGGACATGTTTATTCAGAACGGTTGCACCCATTCTGAGTGAATGTATATATCTATTTTGGGACAACCAGTTACGGCGAACAGATGTGTCTGTTCGATGAATGGATGTGTCTGTTCGGAACGGTTGCACCCATTCTAACCGAACAAATGTGTCTGTTCGAAAAGGTTGCACCCGTTACAGCCAAAAAGTTTTCTTTAAATCCTATGTAAAGTGCAAATTTCTACTCCAATGAATCACTCACAATTACTCACAACTGAGAATTTCAAAACTCAATCAACTACAATGAATAATTGAGTTCTTTAAAGAGGATTCTTTATAGTACCGTTTAGATTTCAGAATTGTGTCTGAAATCCAACTTTTGGTCCCTGTGTCCTTTTTTTTACTTCCGGTCAAATGTACGGGTTAATTTTGATTTGACTGTACGTGATTTTGTAAAGTGCTGTGCAAAACACGTGAAGGAGTGTGTATCTTGAGAGACCAGCGTCCATTATCTCATATGCTCCGTAGTAGGAGATGTAATTATCTTAAGAAAATTTACTTTATGCGTATCTCACTCCAAAATCTGGTTCTTATTCTATTACTCTGTCTGTTTATACTAACGTTCAGTTTTGCATGAATATTGTTAATAAATATTTATCTTGTATAAATATTGATTGTGAAATTATTGAATTCCAATATATTCTTTGTCTATTTGAACTAACATTCTTATTGCAGGGATTATGTTGAATAAAGTATACATGCTGGAATATTTATTTTAATAAAGATTATTGTTAGGTAAATTATTGTTGAATAATTTATCTTGGAAATTTATTATTAATACGAGAATGAATAAATACCAGTCCGATTGGTATCTAAAGAAGGGATTTGAAAGATGATTATGTATTTAAGGAACATTCAATTGAACGAAAAATCTCCCACCTGATTTTCATCGATCTGACCAATTGGGCCGATTGATCTTGATTTGAAATTGGATTGCTAATACTATTAACAGTAAAATTAGAGGCCAGGATATCAGGATTCTAAAATGATTGATTCACATTATTACCATAGCATTCTGCAGACCAATTTGAGCAATAACTATTGATTCACATTTTGGTCTTTAATTCTTGGCGCTACAACAACATACAAATTAAAAGACACCTCAATTAATGTTGTTTTTAACTAAAATTACCTCAAAAATATATTTAACGTCGGTTTCTTTTTAAGAAACCGACGTTAAATCCAAACGCTAAATCTTTGGATTTAATGTCGATTTTTTGAAACCAGCGTTAAATCCAAAGATTTAACGCTGGTTTCTAGAAAACAGGCGTTCAAGCCCAGTCACCAAAAAAAACCCTAATTATTCCCCCCCAACTTGGCCACTCTCTCATCTCTCTCTCTCGATCTCTCTCTCTCAAATCCCTCTCGCCCGCTCTCCCATCTCCCCTCCCCTCCGCCGCCTCTCCGGAGCCCCCTCGTTCTTTCTTCTCTCTGGCGAGCCTCCCCCGCCTCGATCTCTCTCTCACCCAAGAAGTCCCCCTCCTCTCGTGGGCGAGTTGCCCTCTCTAGTGAGGCCCCCGACCACTCTCTCCCCTCTGGCAAGCCCCCTCTCTCCCCTCCGGCGAATCTCAAGGTATCACTCTTCTTATTTTCTTATATTTTGCGAAATTGTTGGTTGTTGAAATGATAAATTTACAAAAATTTTGATTTGATACTAGCTAGATAGTTTAAAAAATTTTGTGAATTTTGTTGAAAAATGCTAGCTAGTTTAGAAAAAATTGTGAACTAGTTAATTTAATGCTAAATTGATGAAATTAGTGAAATTTGTTGGTGTATGCATGATGTGTGCTAAATTGGTGGAAAAAAATTGGTGCCAAATGTGAGCTAAATTGGTGGGAAAATGTGTGCTAAATTGGTAAAATTTGTGTATGTATGTGTGATGTACGATGTGTATGTTCATGTGTGTAATGTACATGGGTGTGTTCATTTATGTTTTTTGTGTGTGTGATGTGTGCAATGTGTGTGTTTGTGTGTATGTTTATACATGTGTGTGTTCATGCATGCATGTGTGTGATGTGTATGTATGATGTGCGTGTATGTTTGTATGTGTGCGTTCATGTGTGTGTTCCTTGTAGATCAAAAATTAATTTTGTTTGAATTTTTATCTCATGTTTTATCGAAAATTATTTTTTTGTTTTTTTATGTCTAGACATAAATACAGATGAATCGGAAATGGATTCGTGCTGATCGGTTAGGTACCGAATATAAGAAAAGTGTAGAGGAGTTTATCAACTTTATTGTTGAGTATGCAGATAATCCTAACTGTATCAATTGTCCGTGCAGAAAATGTGGATGTCTTGATAAAGTTACGGTTAAAGTATCAAGAGACCATTTATTCATTATTAGGTTTGATGTAAGTTATACAAGATGTATGACACGATGAGAGTGCAAAGAAGATAGGCCTATTCATTCAAGTGATAGAAGATGTGGTGAAAAGGAAGATGTCGATTGTGATGAGGGTGATAAATTAGAAGACATGATGCATGATATGGATGAATACTTTGTGGATCATCCACACTTTTTTGGATGTGGTTTGTGATCAGAGCAGCTATTTTCACTTTTGAGAGCTGCTCTCTGTTTTTTAGAGCTGCAACTCACTGTTTTTGAGCTGTTCTTTGTGAAATTTATAAAAAATGCAAGTTTATCAACTTTATTGTTGAGTATGCAGACAATCCTAACTCTATTAATTGTCCGTGCATAAAATGTGAATGTCTTGATAAAGTTACAGTTGAAGTATTGAGAGACCATTTATTCATTAATAGGTTTGATGCAAGTTATACAAGATGGATATGACATGATGAGAGTGCAAGATAAGATTATACCTATTAATTCAAGTGATAGAAGATGTGATGAAAGGGAAGAAGTTGATTGTGATGAGGGTGATAAATTAAAAGACATGAGGCATGATGTGGATGAATACTTTGTGGATTATCCATACTTTTTTTGGATGTGGTTTGTGATCAGAGCAACTTTTCATTTTTGAGAGCTGCTCTCTGTTTCTTAGAGCTGCAACTCGCTGTTTTTGAGCTGCTCTTTGTGAAATTTTAAAGAAAATACAGATATTTAACTTCGGTTTCGAAACTTTTAACGTCGGTTCCTTTCGGAACCGATGTTAAAGGATCTTTTAAAGTCAGTTCTTTAAAGAACCGGCGTTGAAAGTTAAGTTTTGACGCTGGTTTTGAAGTTGAATCCAACGTCTATTCTCCTATTTGACAACGGTTAGAAACCGCCGTCATATACTTGGAGATATTATGACTCTCACATGAAAGTTGGCTGTATAGACCTGTTTAAAGTCGATTTTTAACTGTCATTAAACATGTATTCTGCACTAGCTAGTGTGGTCTTCCTAGATCATCAAGAAGGCACAAATGGAAAAATTCGGTAAATTTTTGATGTTTTATTATATCTGTTTCATCCAGAAGAGAGAATTTGAAAATTCTGAAGAAATTTTTTTTTCCCTAGTTCTGTATTTTGAAACAAGACTACATAATTTCTTAACTAATTAAACCAACATCAGCAATAAAAGGATGGCTTTCTCTGCTAGAATTCTTCTTAACGTTACCCGGCCTTGCAACCATCCACTATAAATCAAAAAAAGTCAGACACCCCGAGGAGTTTTGAGGCACTGAATCTCGAGCAGGACTAGTTCTAGTTTTGAGGAATAAGATTGAGCAGTAACTGATTCAACCAAGGCCAGCAACAAAAAGAATGCATTTTGCATACCATTAACTGGCTGGGTATCCAAAAAGCAGAAAATAAGTCATTATGATTGTCACGTCCCGCTTCTCAAAATATGTAAAATGGAGTCGCGTATATACGTCGCCGACTCTCATCGGGACTCCGTTTCCACGTATTTTGAGAAGCGGAGCGTGACAATAACTAGATCCATCCCTATCTTATTTTTTTCATTTATTATTTTCTAGTTAATTACATGGGCTTAATTAAAAAAAACATTGTTAACAATATTAATGGACATTTTGCCGTCCAGGGTTTTGATTAATGGAACAAGTACTTCTTGGGGAGAGCTATTTTTCAATCACAGAGCTAGCACACAAAAACTCTGAGCTAATCACAACATTTTATAGCTTAGAATAGATATTGGTTGCCAAAGTATTACTACCAAAATCACCAAAACAAGCAGGAAAATCAAATTAAATCAACAGCAATAACTCCTACTGACGCAAATTCAGAAACGAGAGCAAGTCTCCCCCATTGGCTGGCAGCTAGGGCAAACAAGCCAAGCTCTTGATATAGCCAAAACTGAGGCTGCCATCTTGAAACAGTTCGCCTCTGACAACTTCAGTCATCTTCCCACTCTTCATGTCAAAACTCAGCACCTTCGTCTCAAGCTTCTTGCTGTCTCGTCTTGGCATCACTCTGAACAGCACCTTGTTCCCGCCTTCGAATGGCAACGGCAACATTTGATATCTCAAGACCAGCCCGTCTGAGATCTTCTTCCTGCTCCTCAATCTCGCGGTCCCACAGCAGAGAGGAGAGAAGACGTGAGTGTTGCCCTGCACCATCCTCTCGAGACAGACTCCATAGATCTGCTCCCACCTCTTGCTGCGACCAACGTTATCCTGCAGCAGCACCCACACATCCAAGCTCTCACAAGAAAGCCGAGTGAAGGTCACTCGGTCCCCACAAACCCCAACCTCTTGCTCCACGAAGCTTGAGCTCTGCCGTGGCATCAGTATGTAGCCCGCAGAGGCCGGCTCGTTCTCGCAGCACCTGAACCAGAGAAGGTAATCCGTGCAGTTCCAGTACAAGAATCCGTTGGCAAAGACAGGCTTATTCTCCTTCCAGAGCTGATTCTCTACTGACAACACAGCCTGCTCCGATTCAGTCCACCCTCTGCCACGGTCCTGAGATGGCAGCACCATGAATCGGTACTCCGCTCCATTGATTCTGCTCGCGTTGCTTCTCATCGGATGAACCAGCGTGTAACCGCAGTCTTTCTCGGATTTTGACTTTGAGGGGTCGAAGGCCAGCCCGATGGAATCATCCATGGAGAAGCTGCTCGGGACTGGGATGCGATGGCCCGCCTCCTTGGTGGCTGGATTGCAGAGGTGCAAGAACCTCTCGAGATTGCGATAACAGAGGAGGCAGAGCAATCCGTTGGTGCAGGCCAAGATTTTTGTGACCCGGATGTCGTCGTCGTCGACGAGAAAGCTACTGATCGGCGTAGGAGCAGGGATGTCGACTGGGCTTGTTGCGAGAGTGGGAAGAAAAGCAATGTGGCCGTGATTGTTTAAAGAGACTGTTGCCGCGGCCCGGCCAATGGAAGCGCTGCCGCAGCACAAAGATTGCAGCTTGGCGAAGAGGGGATCGTTGCCGGAGACGATGTGGTTCCACTTCTTGCAGACTGACTTGAACCGGCAAAGCGATTTGAAGGGAAGTCGAGGGAGGATGCTGTAGACGACGATGTCTTCAGCAGTTGTAGCCGTCGTCATGGTCTTCTTGAGCTTTTTCAATGGCGGGGTGAGAGTTTTCGTAGTAGCAGAGGAGGAGGAGACATCTGTAGCCATTACTCGAACTCGCTTACCCATTAGAATTAGAATTGGAATTGAAGAGGAGAACAGAACAGGGGAGGATGCTTGGAAACAGAAGAAGAGAAAAAAGAAAAGAATGTAAGAAGCGAGAATTTGATTGGACTCTGACTTCTGATAGAGGAGAAAGACATGAATTATGATGTTACTTAAGGTGACTGGTTTGCTCTCCGAGTGTTGATCGGGGAGAGAGACAGAATTCTTTTCGGAAACAGACTCCAAATTAGGAAACAAATCAGGATTCAACTTCAATCATAATATTACTCAAAATGTCCAATTAGAAAACACAATTGATGTTGAACTGATTAAATAGATTGTATTAAGACTTCAAATTATATCGAGTGGATTTGGAAAGTTAAGTTAATTGTTGTAATTAGGTGCATCTCTAAATAAAAATTAATGTCTCAAATGAATTAGGTTTTTCAACCAAATATATGCTTAGAATTTAAAGGTTCAATTTAACTAATGGTAAAGTGTTGCTAGGAGGTCTCCTTAGATTGTAATTTAAGGGGGCTTAAAACTTTAATATCTCGATTTTTTTTAACGATCCGATCACACATTATCATCTTCATATTCTAAAATGTGTGCATATAAAAATCACGTGATTTGAAGCTTGTTTATTCTATTTTCTTTGAGTTCAGACATTAATAATTTATTAACAGTAGAATAAAATGGAACGATTAGATCAATGAGTAAACAAACTTTAAATCCCTTAATTTTTTATATTTGTACATCTTAGAACATAAAGATGATAATATGCGGTCGGATCGTAAAAAAATCGAGATGTTAGAGTTTTAAAATGCCTCCTTAGATTGTAATATAAGGAGATCTATTAGGAACATTTTACCCTTTAACTAATAATATTATAAGAAAGTAGAACCATCATAAATTAGAATTTAAAATAAACTAAAAAAATAAATTAGAGAAAATTTTATTTAGAATTTTGACAAAAGAAGCATGTCAACTTATTATATCAATTTAATAAGGATTTACAAATAAAATCTTTATGGTTGAAGCATTGATTATAATTTGGTAAATTAAATATCAATTTTTGATTGGAAAAATTCGCTACAACCACTTACTTTCCTTCATAATTAGGAAAAAAACTCATCTTCCTATTTTATTCACAATATCCTCATCCACGTCAACATAAATTTATTTCTCCCAACCACCACTTCTTTATATATTTTCGTTTTCTCTTGTAATCTTCCTCATCACTCCCGATGTTGCTTTCCCCTGATCCTGACACAGACTAATTCGCGGATCGATCTTCGCGGTCAGATTGCCATTGGGGTTGGAAGGGGCTGGGAGCCCCCTCCCAGGGGTCCTGGGGGTGCTGCCCCCCGAACCAAAATTTTTGGAATGATCTTTTGCAGATCTCGTTTGTTCGTTCTCGCGATAAGTTTTTGTTTTTTTTTTGTTATCGATGTGGTAAATAGATCTGAAAAGCATTGGGTACCATTCAATGTCAGTGAACAAAGTCTGCTAATGATAGTGATACTGATATGAGGACTGCGACTCATGATCGCGATACTTTATTAAAAGACTGCGACTATGATCACAATCTTTTTATTGATTGAAAATTAGGGCATTGTGCGAGGACTTCGATCATTGTCACAGTCCCAATATAAGTTGAAGATTTGTGTTCTTGTGAGGACTGCGATTATGGTCGCAGTCCTAATAAAAACTCAAATTAAGACAGTTTTATGAGAACTGCGATCATGATCGCGGTCTTACTAAAGGGATTGCAGTCCTATAAAGACTCAGAAACATAGCATATTTGTGAGTAATAAGATCATGATCGCAATTCTAATATAAAGGACTACAATCATGGTTGTAATCCTATAAAGACTCAAAAACATGACATTTTATAAGAAATGGGATCATGGTCAGAGTCCTAATAAAAACTCAGAAATAGGGCCGTTTTATGAGGATTGTGATCATGATCGCAATTCTCTATATACCAGCAGTCTGTATTTTCAATGCGGTTCACTTTTTTTAAGCGATTACTATGGGGCATTGCGTCTTTCATCACTGAGGAGCGCTTCTTCGCTTGACACGTGGGCGTACATAGTTAGTTTAAAAAAAGATGTGATTGTAGCGCATTAAATTATGAAGTTGAGTTCTAATTACAGTTTGACATAGGGGATTGTAGTGAAATCCCCCTTTTGAATTCTAAACATTTTATAATATTAAAATATATTCATTCTAAGCACATAATAAATAACTTTTCTGATACCATCAGGAAGGATCCATTTCTAAGAGATAAGGTCACGAAAACAGTGAAATTACTATGACATATTGCCTAAAAAAAGGGTTGTGAAAGATTACTCGAGTTCCATTTATTCCACACACATTTATGTCTAAAATTTACTATTTGGGAAAAGTGTCTCTATACCTCTCTTTTCTCCCAGAATTATATTTCCACCCCTATCTTAAATTTTCATAATACTTTACCCTCTTTTATAGATATCATTTTGTTTTGCCCTTTTACCAAATAATAGTTAAATCTGTAATTAAAATTAGAGTTCTAATTTATAGTAATAATACTTAGTAGCGGTGGTCGATTCCTATCAAGTCAGAAATTTCTTGACTCAAAATTTTATTTCTAATTGACTCTTAATTAGTTATAAATATTGTTAATCCTAACATAAGAAGAATTTAAGAATTTCAATTGTATTAATACAATAAATTAAAAAAGAAAGAAGATCTAATCAAAGAAATACTAATTATATTTATATATGAAATTTTTAATAATTAGATTTACGTAGCTTCCAACCATTTGTCCTTGTCTGAACAAGTTTGAGCTCCCTGAAAAGTTTTTGACTCCCTATGTTAGTCCACACTGACATATTCATTGCTTGAATACCTTATTGATGGAATGTATCCTTGTGTTGATTGTTAGTATTTTGAGGGTATTTCAAAATTAAGTAAAGTTCTTTTAATCTCACATTGGATAGAAAAAGAACTATTTAGTGTTTATATATGAAGTCTCCTTCATGATGGCTTGTGTGGGCTAGAAACCAGGGGGTGCTCGCGCGCACACAAGCCCATTGAGGCCTAGTGAAGAAAATTGGGTTGTCGACTCTGGAAAACCTTAATATGCGCAATCTCTTATAAAGATTTGTATCTTTCCATGTCATGTCAAAGTTAGGCAATATTGTTCCTCTGCACGAGGAAATGAGGAAAGATTCTTCCTCTGTTCAAAGATTGTTTCTCTACCCAAGGATTTTCTAATGATGAAAAACTCTCTCTATAAGGATTTTCTAATGATAAAAAACTCTCTTTATAAAGGAGATACCTGTTGAAGATTCGTATCTTTCCATGTCCAAAGATTGTTTCTTTGCCTAAGGATTTTCTAATGATGAAAAACTCTCTTTATAAGGATTTTCTAATGATGAAAAACCCTCTTTATAAAGGAGATACCTGTTGAAGTTTCGTATCTTTCTATGTCCTGTCATGTCAGAGTTAGGCAATATTGTTCCTCTGCACGAGCCTCAACCATCTTCCTCTTCCTCTGAAATTTCCTTAGACTCTTCAGTTCTTCCCTGCATCTCTGTAGGAATGTTCGAGGGCCTATGCATTGCGAGTGCACGCTTGCAGGGCCAGCGATCGTTGAATCCTGGATGGTAGGCCGTCATCAACCTGCTGCACCGAGATACTCTCTCAGAGGGGTGCGATCTACTCTTAAGGACAGTGCTCCGCACGCCTCGATCAAAATAGAGAAGTTCCTTCCTTCTTGAAAGTTTAATTTAAAATAGCTTAGCAGTATTTCGTATATTATTTTCTAACAATCTTAAGAGTAGATATGGATATTGCTATAGTTGCTGCTATTAATGTTAAGTCTTTGCCTGACATCTCTAGGATTGAACCATTTAATGGAACCCACTATAAAAGATGGGCAAGAAAAAGTTATGTCCATACTTGATGTAACTGGTTATGTCTTTGCTATAACTGATCCTAAACCAGAGAAAGAAAAAGAATTGCAAAACTGGGAAAAGTCAACAAAATCTGTAGATACATCATTTTCAGCACACTTAGTAATGCACTGTTTGATGTTTACTATCCTTATAAAACCGCAACTGAAATTTGAGAAAGTCTTAATAAGAAATACATTCTTGAAGATGCTGAAACTCAAAATTTTGCTATTGAAAATTTTCTGAATTTTGTCATGTCTGATGAAAAAGATATTTCCTCTCAAATTCATGAATACCATGTTCAAATTGATGATCTTAAAAATGAAAATTTCATCCCACCCGAAGCCTTTGTTGCTGGAGCCCTAATTGAAAAACTACCTGACTCCTGGAAAGATTACAAGAAAGAACTAAAGCATAAAAGAAAACAAATGAACCTTGAAGATGAAATAATTCATATTAGAATTGAAGAGAAAAATAAAGAAAGAGATAAAACAGAAAGGACTAAGGAGCTTACTTCAAAGGCAAATCTAAGATGAAAAGAAACCCTAACTCTACTTTCAAGAAGAAAGAAAATTGTTTTGTGTGTGGCAAACTCGGACACTACTTAGCACAGTGTAGGTTCCGGAGGACTGGTGAGGTTCCATCCAAATCACAAGCTAGCCCGGTTGGGTAGTGACCCCCGCATTCCATTAAAGAGGCATTAACGGAACATTCTGAGTTCATACAGAAAAAGAGAAACCAACCCAAAATACCTATCCAGCTAACTTTTGAGGTGCATCTACTTCTTCTGTTTACATGATTGACTCTTGTGATCTTTGGCATGGTAGGTTAGGACATGTCGGTTTTTGTTACATTAAGAAAATAAAAGATATAGGTCTATTGCATAATGTAACTATATCTGATCATGACAAATGTGAAATATGTATTGAATCTAAATCCACTAAGAAATCATGCAAAAGTTTACAAAGAGAATCTGAATTGCTTGAGCTTATTCATAGTGATCTTGGTGACTTTAAAAATAACTTAATTAGAGGTGATAAAAGATTCTATATCACCTTTATTGATGACTGTTCTAGATATACAATAGTTTATCTATTAAGATCTAAAGATGAAGCCTTTGAAATATTTCTGAAATATAAATTAAAAGTTGAAAATCAACTAAATAAGAAAATCAGGAGATTGAGATCGGATAAAGGTGGTGAATATAAACTTAAACAATTTAATGAATTTTGTCAACAACATGGCATAATTCATGAGACTACCCTTCCATATTCACTTGAATCTAATGGTGTTGCTGAAAGGAAAATAGAACAGTTAAAATATGATGAATGCTATGCTTATAAGTTCTGGTGCACCTCTGAATCTGTAGGGGGAGGTTACACTTTCTGCTTGTCATATTCAAAATAGAATACCCTATAAGAAAATTGGCATAACTCTATATGAAATCTGGAAAGGTCATGCACCAAACTTAAACTATTTAAAAGTGTTGGGGTGCCTAGCTAAAGTTCTTCTACATGAACCCAAAAGAAAGAAACTAGGACCCAAAACCTTTGACTGCATGTTTATAGGTTATGCACATTATAGTGCTTCATATATGTTTCTTGTGACTAGAAGTGATAATAATGTTATGGAGGTTAACACTATTATTGAAACTAAAAATGTAAAATTCTTTGAGCATGTTTTTCCATTGAAAACTCATGTTGATAAAACTTCTTATGCTTCATCATCTAGTCATGCACAAGATCTGATGATAATGAAGAGATTGAAATAAGGAGAAGTAAAAGAGTTAGAAAAGAAACTGACTTTGATAAAGATTTCTTCACATTTTTTGTTGATGATGACCCTCTCACTTATAAAGAGGCTATCTCCTCTGCAGATGCCCCATTCTGAAAAGAGGAAATTAATAATGAATTAGAATCAATATTATCGAATCACACTTTGAAACTTGTTGATTTACCACCAGGTGCAAAACCAATTGGTTGCAAATGGATATTTAAAAAAAAAACTGGAATATGATAGATCTTTGGATAAATTTAAAGCTAGATTGGTTGCTAAGGATACACTCAAAAGAAAGACTTTGATTATTTTGATACATTTGCTCCTGTGACTAGAATTGCATCTATTAGAGTGTTGTTTGCTTTAGTATCTATTCGTAAGCTTGTGATACATCAAATGGATGTTAAAACTGCATTCTTAAATGGAGAACTGGAAGAAGAAATATATATGGACCAACCTGAAGGTTGTGTGATAACTGGAAATGAATACAAAGTCTGCAAACTTATAAAATCTTTATATGATTTAAAATAAGCACCCAAATAATGGCATGATAAATTTGATAGTGTTCTTATTTCCTATGGTTATCAGATTAATGAGGCTGATAAATGTATCTATATTAAATTTGAGGATAATGTTGGTGTTATCATATGTTTTATATGTTGATGATATGCTTATATTTGGTACAAAATTAGAAATTGTAAATGACACCAAATCATTTTTGTCCTCTAATTTTGATATGAAAGACATGCGTGAAGTTGATGTGATCTTAGGAATTAAAATAACTAGAGATTTTGATTGTATCATGCTTTCACAAGGACACATATAGATAAAGAATGTTGAAAAGATTTGGACATTTTGACTGCACTCCTGTTTCCACACATTATGATGGCAGCATTCACTTAAGAAAGAATAAGAAGAAAGTGTGTCACAATCTGAGTATGCATAAATCATTAGTAGTTTAATGCACTTGATGAATTATACACGACCTGACATTGCTTATGCCGTGAGACGACTTAGTCGTTACACTCATTGTCCTAATAAGGACCATTGGACAGTATTATATCGAGTGTTAAAGTATGTAAAAGGAACTGTTAATTATAGTTTGACATATTGTGGCTTTCCTTCTGTTTTAGAGGGATACTCAGATGCTAACTGAATCTCCGATTCTGATGAGTTAAAGTCCACAAGTGGATATGTGATCACACTTGGTGAGGATGCGGTGTCTTAGAAATCATCCAAGTAAACCGTCACAGCTCGCTCCACTATGAAGTCTGAGTTTGCTGCCTTAGGAAGGCAGGTACTGAAGCTGAGTGGCTCAGAAATCTTTTGATTGATATACCATTTTAAAGAGACCAGCTCCGTCTGTGTCTATTCATTATGATAACCAAGCTACTATTACTAGAGCTAAGAATAAAATATATAATGGAAAGAGTAGGCATATATGCCTAAGACATAAATTGTAAAGCAGCTGCTAGATGATGAGATCATATCTCTTGACTATAAGGTCAGAGCTTAATATAAGTGATCCATTTATCAAACCACTAGGGAGAAAGCTAGTAGAGAATACATCGAGATGAATGGGACTCATGTCTATAACAAAGAGTCAAAAATGATAGTAACCCAACCTATGCAATTGATAAACTCATGAAGTAGGTTCATATGGGAATAACAAATCATTTGTTGACTTAGTGATGCACTATCATTATTTTATTATTGAGAAGTTCCTTCCTATGATGTAGATAGTGTAAATTGCAATGTGCAAAGGATGAGCATTAGGTCTTAATGGATTACCATAACCCATATTGGGTGGTGTGTTTAATTGTAATGCATACTTGATGGATCCACCTATATAAGTGTGAAAGTGGGGCCGCTTCCTATGAGAATGTAGACATATTCTCTAAAGCGCTCATGAATATCTAGGTAGGGCTTATGGCCGATTCGCGCCAACCCGTTTTGAATAGCTCGGTTCTATGAATGATATGTGGGTTGTAGGTCAATGATCTATAGTTAGGAAGATTGGTTTATAGAAATTTTATGTTTCACCAACCTCCTGTGGGACACACCTACTTATCCTAGATAGTGATTCATAGACCAAAAGTCACCACTATTGATGCATTGAGTTCTCATGTTTCCTCCTCTTCTCTCTCGTTCCTATTATCCTTCCTTTTAATTTTGAAATAGTAGGGGGTTGTTAGTATTTTGAGGGTATTTCAAAATTAAGTAAAGTTCTTTTAGTCCCACATTGGATAGGAAAAGAACTTTTAGCTTTTATATATAGAGTCTCCTTCATGATGGGTTGTGTGGGCTAGAAACTAGGGGGTGCTCACGTGCACACAAGCCCACTGAGGCCCAGTAAAGAAAATTGGGTTGTCAGGTCCGAAAAACCTTAATCCGCATGTGCACCCACATCGCACGCGTAGGAGAATGCAAATCCGGATTTCAGAGCCTCGCGGGTGTGCTCGAATAGGCTAAGTTTTGCCAATTTTATTTTTGAATTGTTAAAGATTTGTATCTTTCCATGTCTTGTCATGTCAGAGTTAGCCGTTGAGGGCTCTCTGCCCAAGTCTGCAGTGACACTTTCCAAGGTAATATTGTTCCTCTGCACGAGGAAAGATTTCTTCCTCTGTCCAAAGATTGTTTCTCTGCCCTAATGATGAAAACTCTTTATATAAGGATATATTCCCTGCTCTCAATAACACAACTCAACCATCTTCCTCTTCCTCTGAAATTTTCTTAGACTCTTCAAGTTTTCCATGCATCTCTGGAGGAAACAAAACTGAGCTGTTCGAGGGCCTGTGCATTGCGAGTGCACGTTTGCAGGGCCAGCGATCGTTGAATCCTGGAGGGTAGGCCTCCATCAACCTGCTGCACTGAGATACTCTCTCAGAGGGGCGCGATCTACTCTCAATGACAGTGCTCCGCACGCCTCGATCAAAATAGAGAAGTTTATTCCTTCTTAAAAGTTTAATTTAAAATAGCTTAGCAGTATTTCATACATTATTTTCTAACACTGATCACTTTAAAGCTGGAGCTGTAAGTGGCTGATATGGAACTGGTTTCTCCACCTGTTCTTTAGGTCCATTATCAACCTCATCATCTAATTGATCGGTATGATCACTATCATCTCCCCTTTCATCCTTTGCTCTTGGGGTAGGTATCAGATCCATGCCCTCAAACACAGTTAGAGAGGGTTGCGACTTCTCCCCCTTCTTAATGTCATTGAAGGTTTGGTTCTTTGAAAAAACCACGTCTCGACTTCTGATCACCTTATTATTTTATGGATCCTATAGCCTGTATCAAATTCATCATGTGAGTACCTCCAAGAAAATACATTGTGGATGGATGCATGACAACCAATACCCTTAGATGCTTGCAAGTGACATCTCTTCCTCTCCAAACTCTTTCTAGAAACATCACCATCTAGTGATACAGATGAGAGAGAGATTAATAACATCAACAGTTGTCCTCGTTACCTCAAGCCAAGAAGGTCTTCGACAACTTTGCACGCAATAACATACTTTTGATTTTTTTATTTCCATAATGGTTCACTCATGCATTCTGCAACTCTGTTCTCTAGAGATGACTTCAAACATGTCCTTTAATACCAGCTATTGTGACTTTTGCAGTATTCCTCAAATACTCTTATTTACTTTCCATCATTATCTGCGAGAATACATTGAGAGTGTAATACCCCGTTCCCGGAATACGTACTTAGTTGCGTATTCAGTTTTTCGATCGTATTTTTCGATTTACTTCCTGTATTTGACCGATTTCAGTTTTAAAAATCATTTTCCAATATTATATATTTTCTATGATTTTCTGGAATTTTCCTGAATTTAATTAAATATTTTCAAAACCGGTGTCGACCAGTGCCGCTGATCGATTCTCGGATTTTTAATTCACAAACAGTTAGGAATTTCTAGAAGGCCCTTTAGACTTTATTTCTTAGAATCATATTTTCTATCTAAATACTTTTTCTGAGAATTTTATGAATTTATGAAAATTCCAACGGAGTCGGTAGATAACTGATTCCGGGATTTTAGTTTTAAAACTATAAATTATTTCTTCAAACAAATTTCACCATGAGTCTTAAAATATTACTCTTGATTTTTTGTAAAATTTTCGGGTCGTTCCGAGATACTTGAATTTCGGACGATTTCGGTATTTTCCGAAACGTTTTCCGCATCCTCGACTAAAACCGGGAATTTGTCTTATCATTTTTAAATCCAAGAGAAAATATTTTCATTTATAATTTCCTTTCCTTTTTCCTTTTTCTTAATTTCCTTCCTTCCTCCACAACCACAAGTTTTTCTATTTTCCCAAAATTCCAATCTTTTCCCAAAATTTCACCTCCACTCACTCCCACCAACCCCCTCATTTAATGTCTCTCTCTCTCTCTCTCCCATGGCCGGCCAAGTGGCCAAGAAGAGGGACACTCATCCCCTCCCCTATTTACACAAAGCCCCCTCTCTTCTACATAAATTGCACCTCCTTTACAAAATCAAAAACCTATTTAAACATTTCCTTTACACTTCTTTTCCTTTTTTACTTCCTTCCACCAAGAGAAACCTTCACCCTCACCAAATCCTCCTTCATCTCAACTCAAACCCTAACTCCAAAACATCACCTAGGTCATCTTCTCCATCTCAAGCAACCACCACTTCTTTGGATTGGGATCGTCCGCAACATCGCCAAGGATCAAGTTGGTGATATTGTCGACAACAACCTTTTCGGAACTCGTAAAGCTTCGATTAACCAATCCAAGTGAGTATTTTTACTCACCAAGACTTGTCTAATTCCTAGCACACTTGTGTTCTCATATCTTGTATATTTACATCTTCAAAATCATGTTTTTAGACATCAAACACAACCATCAGAAAATCTGTTCTGTATTCTGTTTCTAGACGATTAGTCGACTTGACCTAGGTATTAGTCGACTAACCCCTCTGTTTTGAAACGTAACCTTTTCTGGAACACAGTTTTAGTCGACTAGACCAAATTACCAGTCGACTAGAGACCCTTAGTCGACTACATCCTTGACCCTAGTCGACTAACTTTTCCCTGAAATAAATCCCAACTCTCTGTATCACAGACTTAGTCGACTTAAGTATCTGTTGGTCGACTTATAATCATTGTTAGTCGACTAACCCTTCCACTTAGTCGACTAACTTTTCCTGAAACCAGAATCCAACTCTCTGGAACCCAGTTTTAGTCGACTAATCCTGACTGTTAGTCGACTTAAGACCCCTATTAGTCGACTAACCATTCCACCTAGTCGACTAATTCTGACTGTTTGTCTTAGTTGATTTCTTTTCTGAATTTGGATCTTATCATTGGTTCATGTGCTATGTATTATTGTTACTTGTGCTTCATGACTGATACCTCATGACATGTTACTTGATAGATCTTACTTCATATTACACCATGACTTGTTATTATATATTTCCACTTCATGACTTATCATTGTGTAGTCTCATTCCATAACTTGTTAATAAATGGATATCACCACTTATCATGCCATCACTTGAACCAAGCATGATACACTTGACTTTTGTATAAAATGGACCAACTTATATTGGGTCGGGGGAAAACATGCGGATATCGATATGTGTTCGTGTTTACAGTGGTTTTAGGAATGTTGTGCAACTCATGTTCCGGTCTGACCTGTGGGCCACCAGGGGACCGAGGGGAGTGCTTGCTCCCTCTTCCTGAATACTATCATGATAAAGGGCATACATAAGTCCCTCCTGTTAGCCTAGCGGCTGGCTTCCGTCACCAAGCAACGGAACAATCCTGGACCGTTATCCCGGGCATGTACGGGATCCACTGTAAACATAGTTCGTCGATACAACCGCTGGTTTCCAATAACAACCTTGCTTTACTAGGATATGGATCTATGTGCGCTGGGACGCTGGGTCACATAGCTAGATATCACAGTGAGACGAGTAATAATAATAATAGACTCTAACTGTGGATTTATTGTATTCTGACTTTTACTCTTTATGCTTCCATTACTTGTTGATTGGTATTCATTGTACTGTTCTAACTCTCATATTTTTGTTCTCCTAGCCATTTGGCTGTAGCCTGTTCATTGTTGGGAGGTCCTGACTCCCTTGGATTTGTATGTTCAGGTTCCGAAGCTTGGATCGAAGTGGAGCCATCCACAGAAGATCGAGCTTTCTTTAGTGAGCAGGCCGATTAGCTCCAGTCCTTGTGCCAGATCTCTCTTTTTGACTCACGGGATCTTCATCCTACTCGTGAGCATTTTGTGTTTATATTGTATCTTTTGCTTTTGAACTTGGTTGTGATAAAAGATACATGTAATGTGTAATATTTTATCATATTTTGTGATGACTTGTACTTGTACTTTTATGTTGGCATATGTATGGATATCACGCTTTGTCGTGTACTCTGATCCTTGTTGTACTGAATGCTTAGCGTAATATACGTGGGGGCATTTTCTGACCTACGTATATACGTCGCAGTGACGTCCCCGTATCCGTGGGATCGGGGCGTTACAGGTTGGTATCAGAGCCTAGGCTCTCACACCTATAGTACAATTAAGCAGCAAATTACTGTAATTTGCTATTGCCAACTATAATGTACAAAGTTATCTAGTCCTTCTTGATCCCTTCTTGATTCCTTTCCTTGTGTCCTAAACTCCTTCCATTTTTCCAATTCCAGTTATCTTATCCCAATTCGGTATGGAGAGAAGGACGGGACGAAACCATTCCGGACAAGCATCGAATGGACCCGCGGGAGAGAATGTGGACATTCTGAGGGTCATTCAGACGATGATGGAGAACCAGCAGCAACAGACGGAACTTCTTCGGCAAGAGTTAGCAGCTCCAAAGGAACAGAGGCCGGGGAATGTTTCAGACTTCAGACGGCTGCAACCAGCCATATTCATGGGTGAAGAGAAACCCCTGGATGCTGAGCAATGGCTGACAGACACCACCGACTTATTGAATGCAGCTCGAGTTCCAAAGGAGAATCAAGTGGAGGTTGCTAAGATTCAATTGAAGGATATAGCCAGAACATGGTGGCTAGCTGAGGAGGCAAGATTGGAGAAGCCTGTCACCTGGGACACATTCTCCAAGAGTTTCTATAGCAGATTCTTCCCTGCCACTGCTCAGAAGGACATGGAAGAGCAGTTCATCAGACTTCAGCAAGGGAATAGATCCGTGGATGAGTATGCCGCGGAATTTCTCAGACTTAGCCGCTTTGCTCCGTACATGGTAACTGATGAGGAGAAGCGGGCAAGTAGATTTCAGCAGGGCTTGCAGATGGACATCCAGGTCTTCTTAATGCCCCAGCAGCTGAAGACTTATTCAGAGGTTCTCACCATAGCTCGAGAGGTGGAGCGTGGGCTAGAGAAGAAGCAAGAGAACCAGATGAGGAACCAGGCCATGAAGAGGCCATTTGCGCCAATGGGAAGAGGAGGCCCTTACAGAGCAGCAAAGGTTCAGACTGTGAGGCAACCATTCAGACCAGCTCCTTACCAGACGGCTCAACCACTTTCTTTCTGCAGTTATTGTCAGAAGCCAGGCCACATTCGACAGACTTGGCGTAGGGCAAATGGATTATGCTTGGTATGTGGTTCCCGAGACCATTCCATAGAAGCCTGTCCACACAGGAGAATGGGGATAGCCGGCCCAGCTTTGCCAGCACTGCAGGGACCGAATGGACAGAGAGCACTTCCAGGGCCACCGGGACAGAGGAATCAAGGACCGATGATCAGGAGAGTTCCTCCCCCTCCTCCACAGCAAGCTATTCGCCCAGTCCAGAGAGGAGCTAGGACTGCTGCAGGGCGTGGAAGGGGTCAAGCCTTCAATTTGACAGAAGTAGAGGCTGAGACTTCTGAGGAGGTGATAACAGGTAATATCAGGGTGCATTCTATACCTGTTTTAGCCCTCTTCGATTCAGGTGCTTCACATTGTTTTATCTCAGATCATTTTGTGGCATTGCATTCCATACCTGTTAGATCTTTAGACCACAAATGGGAGATTAGTACAGGGAATGGAGTAGTCATATCTTCTAGAGTTTGTGCTGACTGTCCAGTAGAACTTTGTGATAAGACCTTGGCCATAGATATGCTCGTACTAGACACCAAGGGGTACGACGTAATCTTAGGCATGACCTGGCTCAGTCAATATTATGCAGTTATTGACTGTAGGGAGAAGAAGATTATTTTCAGGATCCCTCGTCAACCGGAATTCCAATTTAGTGGAGAAGTGAAGTCTACCAAGAGAAAGACTCGGATGACTACTTCGGAGATTCAGAGGAAGGGAATACCGGTGTGGGATGAATTTCCAGGGGTGTTTGCTGAGATCTCAGGACTGCCACCTGAAAGGATGATTGAGTTCTCTATTGAGACTGTGCCTGGAGCAGCTCCTATATCCAAGGCTCCGTACAGGATGGCACCGACGGAGTTGGAGATTCTAAAGAAGCAGCTGCAGGAATACTCTGATAAGGGATTGATTCGGCCAAGTACTTCACCATGGGGAGCTCCAGTATTATTGGCAAACAAGAAGGATGGTGGTAAGAGGCTTTGTATTGATTATAGAGAATTGAACAAAGTTACCATCAAGAACAAGTATCCCTTACCAAGGATTGATGATCTGTTTGATCAGCTTCATGGAGCCCGAGTATTCTCTAAACTAGATTTACAGTCAGGTTACCATCAGCTAAGGGTGAGGAAAGAGGATATTCCGAAGACGGCATTCAGGACCCGTTATGGCCACTATGAGTTTCTAGTTATGCCTTTCGGAGTCACCAATGCCCCTTCAGTTTTCATGGATTTGATGAACAGAGTGTTCTCGCCCTATTTGGATCAGTTTGTAGTGGTTTTTATAGATGACATCTTGATCTATTCAAAGAGCAACAGGGAGCATGCAGGACACTTGAGGATTGTATTGCAGACTCTCCAGCAGGAGCAGCTTCATGCTAAGAGAAGCAAGTGTGACTTTTGGTTGGACAGTATAGCCTTCCTTGGACACATAGTTTCAGCGGAAGGAATTTCAGTTGATCCTAGCAAAGTCCAGGCAGTGAAGGACTGGCCAATTCCAAAGACGGTGACTGAAATTAAGAGTTTTCTTGGACTAGCCGGATATTACAGACGCTTTGTCCAAGATTTCTCTAGGATTGCAGCCCCGTTGACCAAGCTCACCCGGAAAGGAGAAAGGTACATATGGACAGAGGAATGTACTGCAGCTTTTGAGCAACTGAAGCAGAGACTCATTTCAGCTCCAATCTTGAAGACTCCCTCAGGAAGAGGAGGGATGGTCATCTTCAGTGATGCATCAGGAAAAGGCCTGGGGTGTGTACTTATGCAACATGATCATGTCATAGCTTATGCATCCAGGCAACTGAAGACTCATGAGCGGAATTACCCAACTCATGACTTGGAGCTAGCAGCTGTTATTTTTGCCTTGAAGATCTGGAGGCATTATCTTCTGGGAGATAAGGTGTTGATATACACGGATCACAAGAGCCTCAAGTATATTTTCTCGCAGAAGGAGTTGAACATGAGGCAGAGGCGGTGGCTGGAGCTGATGGCGGACTATGATATTGACTTGCAATATCATCCAGGCAAGGTCAATACAGTACCGGATGCACTGAGCAGGAAACCAGAGAATAGAGTGCTTGTCCAACTTACTCAGCAGAAGGAGTTGATTCAAGACATCATCAGATTGGACTTAATGTTGGTACAAGGAGTTGATAAGGCAGGACAGTTCATGACCTTGCAGATTCAGTCAACATTGATAGATGAGATCAAGGAAGCTCAAAAGGAAGACCCCAGATTACAGCAATTCCGAGCTCAAGTAGAGGCTGGATTGAGGACTGATATCAGTATTCATCCAGATGGTGCATTATATTTTGGCAGCAGGATTTGTGTTCCCCAAGGAGAAGTTCGGCAGAAGATTCTAGCAGAAGCACACAGTTCAGCCTATTCCATACACCCAGGGGGAAACAAAATGTATCAAGACTTGAAGAAGCAGTTTTGGTGGAATGCTATGAAGAGGGAGATAGCCCAGTATGTTGCCAAGTGCTTGGTTTGTCAGCAGATAAAGATAGAGCATCAGAGGACAGCTGGACTTCTACAACCTTTACCGATACCTGAGTGGAAGTGGGAGCACATCACCATGGATTTTGTCACGGCATTGCCTCGCAGTCCTAAAGGTAATAATGTTGTGTGGGTAATCATTGATCGCCTCACCAAATCAGCTCACTTCATACCATTCAGGGTAGGTCAGACAACAGAGGTTCTGGCAGACAAGTACATGAAGGAGATAGTTCGTCTACATGGAGTTCCAGTTAGTATTGTATCAGATAGAGACACCAGATTCAGATCTCATTTCTGGGAAAGCCTCCAAGAAAGTCTAGGGACTCGTCTGAAATTCAGTACTTCATATCATCCTCAGACAGACGGACAATCTGAAAGGACCATCCAGATTCTTGAAGACATGTTGAGGGCCTGCATGATTGAGTTCAAGGGATCATGGGAAGACCATCTTCATTTGGCTGAATTTTCTTACAACAACAGCTATCAGGCAAGTATCAAGATGGCACCATTTGAGGCATTGTATGGAAGGAAATGTAGGTCACCGATTTGTTGGGATGAAGTCGGTGAGAGGAGACTTTTGGGACCAGAGATCCTGATTCAGACAACAGATAAAGTCAGGATTATCAGAGATCACCTAAGGGCAGCACAGAGTCGGCAGAAGAGTTGGGCGGACACACTGAGAAGGCCATTGGAATTCCAGACTGGAGTCATGTGTTTTTGAAGATATCACCTACAAAGGGAGTAATCCGGTTCGGTACTCGTGGAAAGATTAGTCCGAGATATATCGGCCCATTCGAGATCTTGGACCGAGTGGGAGATGTGTCTTACAGGTTGGCGTTACCGTCATCTTTGGACGGAGTTCACAATGTATTCCACGTATCACAGCTGAGGAAGTATGTGAAGGATGATAGTCATATCCTGGATCACTCCGAACTGGAACTACAATCGGACTTGTCATATCAAGAGCAACCGATGGCCATTTTGGACAGAAGTGTCAAGACATTGAAGAATAAGGCTATACCATTAGTGTTGGTGTCTTGGAACAGACATGCACCAGGAGAGGCCACGTGGGAACGAGAGGATGTTATCCGTGAGCGTTACCCTCAACTCTTCACTTCTTGATTGGTAAAACTCTTTCCTTCTATCCTTCTCTATGGTTATCCTTCTTTGCTCTTACCTTTCACTTTCTGAAATTTCGAGGACGAAATTTTTGTAAGGTGGGTGGATTGTAATACCCCGTTCCCGGAATACGTACTTAGTTGCGTATTCAGTTTTTCGATCGTATTTTTCGATTTACTTCCTGTATTTGACCGATTTCAGTTTTAAAAATCATTTTCCAATATTATATATTTTCTATGATTTTCTGGAATTTTCCTGAATTTAATTAAATATTTTCAAAACCGGTGTCGACCAGTGCCGCTGATCGATTCTCAGATTTTTAATTCACAAACAGTTAGGAATTTCTAGAAGGTCCTTTAGACTTTATTTCTTAGAATCATATTTTCTATCTAAATACTTTTTCTGAGAATTTTATGAATTTATGAAAATTCCAACGGAGTCGGTAGATAACTGATTCCGGGATTTTTAGTTTTAAAACTATAAATTATTTCTTCAAACAAATTTCACCATGAGTCTTAAAATATTACTCTTGATTTTTTGTAAAATTTTCGGGTCGTTCCGAGATACTTGAATTTCGGACGATTTCGGTATTTTCCGAAACGTTTTCCG
Organism: Agave tequilana; assembly: GCA_038442645.1. Classification (NCBI taxonomy): domain Eukaryota; kingdom Viridiplantae; phylum Streptophyta; class Magnoliopsida; order Asparagales; family Asparagaceae; genus Agave; species Agave tequilana. Next base: position 33,406 of record JAVJIF010018744.1, on the reverse strand, counting down.
CATCCTCGACTTAAATCCGGGAATTTGTCTTTTCATTTTTAAATCCAAGAGAAAATATTTTCATTTATAATTTCCTTTCCTTTTTCCTTTTTCTTAATTTCCTTCCTTCCTCCACAACCACAAGTTTTTCTATTTTCCCAAAATTCCAATCTTTTCCCAAAATTTCACCTCCACTCACTCCCACCAACCCCCTCATTTAATGTCTCTCTCTCTCTCTCTCTCCCATGGCCGGCCAAGTGGCCAAGAAGAGGGACACTCATCCCCTCCCCTATTTACACAAAGCCCCCTCTCTTCTACATAAATTGCACCTCCTTTACAAAATCAAAAACCTATTTAAACATTTCCTTTACACTTCTTTTCCTTTTTTACTTCCTTCCACCAAGAGAAACCTTCACCCTCACCAAATCCTCCTTCATCTCAACTCAAACCCTAACTCCAAAACATCACCTAGGTCATCTTCTCCATCTCAAGCAACCACCACTTCTTTGGATTGGGATCGTCCGCAACATCGCCAAGGATCAAGTTGGTGATATTGTCGACAACAACCTTTTCGGAACTCGTAAAGCTTCGATTAACCAATCCAAGTGAGTATTTTTACTCACCAAGACTTGTCTAATTCCTAGCACACTTGTGTTCTCATATCTTGTATATTTACATCTTCAAAATCATGTTTTTAGACATCAAACACAACCATCAGAAAATCTGTTCTGTATTCTGTTTCTAGACGATTAGTCGACTTGACCTAGGTATTAGTCGACTAACCCCTCTGTTTTGAAACGTAACCTTTTCTGGAACACAGTTTTAGTCGACTAGACCAAATTACCAGTCGACTAGAGACCCTTAGTCGACTACATCCTTGACCTTAGTCGACTAACTTTTCCCTGAAATAAATCCCAACTCTCTGTATCACAGACTTAGTCGACTTAAGTATCTGTTGGTCGACTTATAATCATTGTTAGTCGACTAACCCTTCCACTTAGTCGACTAACTTTTCCTGAAACCAGAATCCAACTCTCTGGAACCCAGTTTTAGTCGACTAATCCTGACTGTTAGTCGACTTAAGACCCCTATTAGTCGACTAACCATTCCACCTAGTCGACTAATTCTGACTGTTTGTCTTAGTTGATTTCTTTTCTGAATTTGGATCTTATCATTGGTTCATGTGCTATGTATTATTGTTACTTGTGCTTCATGACTGATACCTCATGACATGTTACTTGATGGATCTTACTTCATATTACACCATGACTTGTTATTATATATTTCCACTTCATGACTTATCATTGTGTAGTCTCATTCCATAACTTGTTAATAAATGGATATCACCACTTATCATGCCATCACTTGAACCAAGCATGATACACTTGACTTTTGTATAAAATGGACCAACTTATATTGGGTCGGGGGAAAACATGCGGATATCGATATGTGTTCGTGTTTACAGTGGTTTTAGGAATGTTGTGCAACTCATGTTCCGGTCTGACCTGTGGGCCACCAGGGGACCGAGGGGAGTGCTTGCTCCCTCTTCCTGAATACTATCATGATAAAGGGCATACATAAGTCCCTCCTGTTAGCCTAGCGGCTGGCTTCCGTCACCAAGCAACGGAACAATCCTGGACCGTTATCCCGGGCATGTACGGGATCCACTGTAAACATAGTTCGTCGATACAACCGCTGGTTTCCAATAACAACCTTGCTTTACTAGGATATGGATCTATGTGCGCTGGGACGCTGGGTCACATAGCTAGATATCACAGTGAGACGAGTAATAATAATAATAGACTCTAACTGTGGATTTATTGTATTCTGACTTTTACTCTTTATGCTTCCATTACTTGTTGATTGGTATTCATTGTACTGTTCTAACTCTCATATTTTTGTTCTCCTAGCCATTTGGCTGTAGCCTGTTCATTGTTGGGAGGTCCTGACTCCCTTGGATTTGTATGTTCAGGTTCCGAAGCTTGGATCGAAGTGGAGCCATCCACAGAAGATCGAGCTTTCTTTAGTGAGCAGGCCGATTAGCTCCAGTCCTTGTGCCAGATCTCTCTTTTTGACTCACGGGATCTTCATCCTACTCATGAGCATTTTGTGTTTATATTGTATCTTTTGCTTTTGAACTTGGTTGTGATAAAAGATACATGTAATGTGTAATATTTTATCATATTTTGTGATGACTTGTACTTGTACTTTTATGTTGGCATATGTATGGATATCACGCTTTGTCGTGTACTCTGATCCTTGTTGTACTGAATGCTTAGCGTAATATACGTGGGGGCATTTTCTGACCTACGTATATACGTCGCAGTGACGTCCCCGTATCCGTGGGATCGGGGCGTTACAGAGAGGCTTCCCTATTTCCCGTTCCACCTTGCGATGAATTGCTTCAAGACCTCAAAGACTTTTCTTTTGTGCTTCAACAGATATGCCCAAGTCTTCCTGGAGAAGTCGTCTGTGAAGATAACAAAATAAAATGCAGAAGCAAGAGACCCATCTCTTATTTCAATGATGAGAATAACATTTCTCCTATGCATTTGTCTTTCTATGTGGCCAAGTCATTGATGTCATGTCTCTGAGACATCTTGCTCCATAGCATTCTCGATGGATCTACAGAACTTGGATTCATCTTGTAGGGTGTACAACATCTCCTTCCTGTGCTATGATGAGGATCCCTTAGTACTTTTCCATTGATCTTTTCTGAAGGTGTTGATGTATCCTCCTCATCCAATTTTCTTATTGATATCAGATTTAGGTGAAGATATGATACATGTCTCGTGTCATGCAAGACCAACTTGTTAGCTCAAGATAATAACAACCTCAATATGTGTGTGTGTATATACAATCCCTATAATCTTTGATGTGCCATTGTTGCCACATTAATATCGCCAGACTGTATGTCAAAAAGAGATATCTTGATGTTCGATGTCCACCACCCAATCCATATCTGAGCATGTGAGACATAAGTAATCATCTTTGCATGCAAACCATATAAGGAATTGACCTCCTTATACTATAGTGGCAGTAGGCTCTGTTGACTCAGGTTTTGTCTCATTTTTTCCATTAATTTTCTCATCTTTCACTTGCAACATGTTAGCTTAGTGGCCTTTCACCTTAGTTTTGATGATGATTAACTTATGAAAGTTAGTTTGCTAATGATCTTATTTTTATACAGTTTCAGTTATTGATCAAGATATTACTAGGTGTTTAGCTTTAACAAAGCAGTTTTGGAGCTAACTCATGTAGATTCAAGAGCTCGTGCATCAAGATCGCATCTAGCACTCATATGGAGTCAAGCTCGTTGGATCATATTTGGATCGGGTCGTCTTGAAGATGAAGATCGACAAGAAGACTTCAGTTTGTTTAGATCTTGTGTAAAGATAGATAGTGTTGATATCCTCATGTTCACACACACAAAGTTTAATATGTTTTGGTTTTTGATTTAACCGGTTTTGGATTTTTGGTTCATATACATGGTTTTCATGAATGGATAGAATCAAAACAAGTTTACATAGTTTAATGTATATTAAATTTCATCTATGTACATTTGTGCTTCACATATTTGAAAAAACTTATGTTGATGGTCCATTTCATGTGTATAGATTTTTGTAATTAACAAAACCTATTTTTGGATTTCATGTCAAAAACATAGATATATCATGTACATGTGTATTGAATTCTATCCATATACAATATGCTTCAAAAGAGTTTTAAATATCTTGTTTTTGTATTTATACAAGTGTAACACCCCGTTCCCGGAATACGTACTTAGTTGCGTATTCGTATTTTCTGATCGTACTGTTTGCTGTCTGTACTTCCAGCTTGCTCTGCTCCGCTTGGTTGTGCTCAGCTACTATTCTACCACCGTGTCATTTCTTCATACTTGTCATTTATGCATGTTACTATTTAACACGTGTATATCACCTGTTAACTGATTTGCTATCACTTAACACCTGACATGATACTACTGGGCAAGGTCCCTTATTATGACATGACTTGCCACCGGACTAATATCAATCTCTTGACATGACTTGTCACCTGCCAAATATCATCATCCTGTCATGCTATCACTTGACACCCAGCATGATATACTTGACCTGTGATTATCACATTTACGGGAACCCTGTCTTGTTATCCTGTACTATGTACAGTGACCTGTTATCCTGTATCATGATCGGTGACCTGTTATCCTGTATTATATACAGTGACCTGAACTCCTGAATTCCTGATCATGTCCTGCTCTTGTTATTCCCGTAAATTGATAATTAATCTAATAATTCATAAAAGGAACAACTTGCATTGGGTCGGGGGAAACTTGCGGATATCAATATGTGTTCGTGTTTACAGTGGTATTAGGCATGTTGTGCAACTAAAACTTCCGGTCTGACCTGTGGGCCTCCAAGCGACCGAGGGGAGTGCTGGCTCCCTCCTTCTTGATACCATCTTGATAAGGGCATCCTATAAGACCCTCCTGTTAGCCTTGCGGCAGGTTCCGTCCACCAAGCAACGGAACAATCCTGGGCCGTGGTCCCGGGTATGTACGGGACCCACTGTAAACATAGTTCGTTGATACCCCCGCTGGTTTCCAATAACAACCTTGCTTTACTCGGATATGGATCTATGTGTGCTGGGACGCTAGTTCACATAGCTAGATATCAGGGTAAGACGAGTAATAATAAAGTGTCTAATAACCGGCTCTTTAAGTTGTAAGTAGAGGTATGTGGAATGGCACGCATACTGAAGCCTGCGACATTAAACGGCTATGAATCTGTGATATACCTTACCATATTGCTTGTACTGGTTTTACATCGGATTTCCGGTTTTATGGTTATTATAATATTAGCTGCTCATACCCTACTTTATCTCTTGTATCCGCCTGCCTCCTGTTCATTATCTGATCATGCCCTGAGTGCAGTCTAGTTGTATGTGCTTGGATTATGGTGACATGAGATAAAGGTATATAGATGAGGGTTTCCTTATTTGGATTATTCCTTCGATGTACTAGTCTCATGGAGCCGTGACCCGAAACCATACAATCAGATTTGCTCGTCCTCGGCTTTATTCGGTTTTACCGCTATACCTGTGCTTACCCTTGCTCGCCACTTGGCTTTTGCTTCACCACTCGCCTGGGGAGTTTCATCTGACTCCCCTGGATTCTCATGTCCAGGTCATGGAGCTTGGAGCGTGTGGATTCTCCCAGTTGCTAATCAGAGTGGCGCAGCGAAAGCGTGGACCTCCAGCATACCGTCCGGAACTCCATCCTTCTAGGCCCCCTGTGTGCCTCTCGAGTTTCCTTTAGTAAACTCGTGAGTGCCCTTTTGTACTATTCATCCATGTACATCTGCTTGTAATCTCGCAATTGCGCATATCAGTGATGTAATATTCATGTAATATTGGATCACCTCTGGTGATAACTTTGTAATTGTACTCATATGTTGGAATGTATAATGCACCACTTGCTTCCGTACTCTGATTCTTGCCTGTACTGATGCTTAGCGTATATACGTGAAGGTACTTCTGACTTGCGTATATACGTTGCAGTGACGTCCCCGTACCCGTGGGATCGAGGCGTTACAGGTTGGTATCAGAGCCTAGGCTCTCACCTCCTCAGTACAACCAGTCGGCAAATTAATGGTAAAGGAATTTGCAACTGGAATGCATGAGTCTTGGTTATACAATCCAACTACAAGTACAAAGTTATCCATTCTCTCTGATAATCTTTTCCTTGAATTCTGAAGTTCTCCCATCCTTTCATACTTCAATTTCTTGTTATTCTTGGACCAACTCGGACATGAAAAGATGGGGAAATCATAACAGTTTTGGTTCTTCCTAAGGTAACCCTAACGGAGAAAATCTTGATTTAAGACTATCTCTGCAAGATATGATGAGACACGATCAAGTACAGGCGAAGGTCCCGCACCAAGGATCATTGGTTGCACTCCGGGAACAGAAGCCAGGCGACATGTTAGATTTCAGAAAATTACAGCCGGCAATCTTTTCAAGCATGGAGAAGCCCTGGGTGCATAGCAGTGGTCAGTAAACCTGATGGATCTTCTAAGTCAACTTGGGTCCCTGACGAGAACTAGGTGAAAATGATCAAGATTCAGTTAGAAGATGTAGCCTGGATGTAGTAGTTGGCGGAAGCAGCGAGACTGGGAAAGCCCAACACTTGGGACTAGTTCTCGAAGGATTTCTATAGGAAGATTCTTCTCTGTAATAGCCCAGGAAGAAATGAAAAAATGATTTATCAAATTGCGGTAGGGAGATTGGATTGTAAATAAGTACACTGCAAAATTCCTAAGGCAAAGTCGGTCGGTGTTTTACATGGTAGCCGATAAGGAGAACCGAGCAAGCAATATCTTAAGTGAGAAATGAAGATGAAGAGCAGGATGTTTCTTATCCCCAAGCAGCCCAAGGAGTATTCTCAAGTTCTTCAGTCATCATCCGGGAAGTGGAATGGACCCAGAGGAGAAAGATTAGGATGAGTTGCAGATGAAGTTGGTGAAGAGACCCTCTTAATTGATGGAAGTAAAGGCTCAGACAGGCCTCTGGACGCCCTACTAGCTAAGCCATCCCTCTAACCCTGCCCACAACATATGACCGGTGGATATTGTCTGGAGCTGGGCATCTACAACACAACCACCAGAAAGGTTATGAATTATGTCATACACGGGTTCAGAGATTAGTTGAAAGGTGACGGTCTGTTCAAGGAAGCAGAGAACATTACACCGATCAGATCAACCCATCCAGTATCACCGTCATGAGGGAATCTAGGACCTACTGTCAGAATAACCTCGCTTCATCCCCAGCATCCAGCATGGAGTCGTATACAAAGGAGACTAAGAGTTAGGGCACATGGTAGAAGGAGGCAAGCATGAAATCTGACTGAAGAGGAAGTCAGGATGCTCAAGATGATGGAGTAAGAACAGGAAGGATGCTCAATATCTGAAGGAGGAATCCTTGAAGGACTGACCGTAACCATTGTCCCCATTTTTAGCATGTCCGGGAGTTGGTAAACTTCTCTATATCATATCCTCCTCATTGCACTATCACCATCAATCCTAGTCCGTCCTATCTCTCTCCCTATTTCATGATTCCTATCTCTCCTATTTTTGCTATTCTGATTTTTATAACCTTTATGCCAACTTAAGATATGCGTAGTTAGAGAGGTAATAGCAGGGCAGATGTAGTCACTCTCATTATGTTCTGGCATTCCTCGACTCTGGTATATCACATTGTCTTATACTGGGCAGATCTTCGGCCTCGCATTATATTCTTGTATTTATGGATACATCATGGGAGATTAGTACATCAAGCAGAGTAGTCGTCACTTATATAGTCAGATAGATTGCATCATTTCATGAGGAGTGTCAGTATATAACAGTAATTCAGAATCAGGACTTCTGTCAGACAAAGTTATGATATTTTTCATTCCTATTCCTCTAATAACGATCATGATTTCTTCGACTATGTTCATGGAACTCGGTATTCTCAGAGCTAATCTGCAGTCAGGTTATTATTTAGGAGACAGTATTCGAGACTCGTTTTGATTCTTGTGATTTCTTGATCGTGTTCTCAGAGCCAATAACTCCTGGCAGTTTTTATTGATTTGGTGGACCAAAGGTTCCGCTAGCCTCGCTAAGCGAGGGTCGTGTTCTAGTCATCCGTGAACCTAACCAGGTGTGAGTTTCGCTGCACCCTAGTGCTTAGCATTTAGCGTTGTGTTACGCGCTGGCTTCGTCGCGTGAGCTTCGCTATATGCGAGTCTCGCAGAGCGTTAGCCTCGCCGCACCCTAATGTTTAACACCTGAGCTGTGTTACGCGATAACCTTATCCTGGCTTGGTTTCATCCGTGGCTAGTCCCTTCAGTGCTTGGCACTCTAGCCATTCCTCGGATTTCTTCTAGCGTACTTTTATGGATCTGCTGAACAGAGTTCCATCACTATATCTGAGCTATCGCCATGGCCTTGTCAATGATCCATTCTACAAATCTTGCAGGGCTCAGATATCTTCTTCCTGTTTCATCTGCAGTCGGTTTATCATTCATAAGTCAGTATTCCAAATTCTTCACAGTTATTCTTGGCTACGTCTTTCAGAGTTAACAAAGCCCAGTATGCAGCCCGTCAGCGATTCTACTGCAAAAGGATAACATCTTACTATGCAGGGTTTTATATTATATTATGGACTTCAGCACTATGGATTTCATTAGCTTTAGCTCACAGTCTGATCGAAGTATTATTGATTATCTTACCAAGTCAGCTCACTTTATATTGTTCAGAATGGGTTAGTCCTTTGAAGTTCTGGCAGTGTTCTTTTATAAGCAGACATCAAATCAGTATTATTATGGCACCGTCAGAGGATGTATATACGGCAGAAGTGCAGAGATGCTTTAGTCCTGAGTTAGTTGTTCAGTCAATCTGGGGGAGCAGCTCATAGTTATTCATATCTTGATTGGCATAATCCTCATTCCTACCTTTTTGTGTTCATTTCACCCCTTATCGAAATTGCGAGGACGCAATTTTTTGTAAGGTGGATGGAGTGTAACACCCCGTTCCCGGAATACGTACTTAGTTGCGTATTCGTATTTTCTGATCGTATTTTTGATTTACTTCCTGTATTTGTTTTATATTATGAATTATTCATATGGTCGTATTGCCTTGGGTTCGGATTTGTGAACTCGGAGTCAGCCCTAGTCTGAACCGGGGACTCGATCCTAGTAGACTTCTCAATTTGATCTTTTTGTTATTCCAAATTGACCGATTTCAGTTTTAAATACTGTTTCCAATATTTTGGATTTTTCATGATTTTCTGGAATTTTCCTGAATTAAGTTGAAAATCTTCAAAACCGGTGTCGACAAGTACCGCTGATCGATTCCCAGATTTTTAATTTACAAACTAATTGGAATTACTAAAAATGTCTTTAGACATTATTTCTCAAAATCACATTTCCTATCTAAATACCTTTTCTGAGGATTTTACGAATTTATGAAAATTCCACCGGATTCGGTATCGGCCAGTATCGCTGGTTGATTCCAGGATTTTTAGTTTACGATCAGGATTGAATTTCTAAATTCCGCTTTCACTTTACTTCTTAAAATCATATTTTCTTCTTTAATACATTTTCTGAGATTTTTCAGAATTTATCAAAATCCGACCGACCCGGTGTGGACCGGTATCGGCGGCTGACTTCCGGACTTTTAATTTAAAAACGGGATTTTATTTTGGAAAATCGATTTCATATTATTCCTCAGGATGACGTTTTCTACCTCCGGGTATTTTTGGGGATTTTTCTGGAAAGTCGATTTTCGCGGCCATATTATAATATTATTATTTTCCAATCTTTTTTTCTTTCTTTCTTTTCTTTCTTTTCTCCCATCAACCCCGCAGCCATCTCCCCCACGTGGGAGACACCCCCTCATTTAATTCCTCCCCATCACATCCCCATCACCATCACACTCTCTCTCCTTTCTTTTTCCTTTTCTTTTCTTTTTCCTTTCTTTTCCTTCATTCTCTTCTTCTTCTTTTTCTTCTCCTCCAAGAGAGGACCGAAAACCCCCACCTCCGGCCACCATCACCGCCGGCGTCTCCGGCCACCACGACGCCGGCGAGGAAGACCCCCAACTCCGGCCTCTCTCCTTTTCTTCTCTTTTCTTCCCTTTTCTTTTCTTTTCTATTTTCTTTCTTTCTCTCCTTCCATATGCTTCTCTCTCTAGGCTTCTAACTCTTTCTCTCTCCTCTTCACTTTCTCTCTCCTCATAAGTATATATTATTTTATGGCGCATACGCGAGTTCCATGGATTCCAGACTTTTCGGCTTTCCGGTGATTTAGGCGAGTGTCCTCGCTCTCGCCTCTATTTGGGTTTCCCCGCTTCGTCGGGTCGACATGTATTTTATTTCATGATTTCTTGTATTATGTATTGGGCTGAGTCCCTGTATCTGTGTATGGCCGAGTGCCAATATCTGGACATGTATTGCTCTGTGACGAATGCTTGTACTAGGGTAGTTTTCATTCTTGTACATATACCATGCCTGTGATGTATTCTACTGCTTCATACTATGCCTGGCCGACCCTTCAGCCTCCGGTCACTCACTATCTCGAAAGAGATGTGATTGGGACCGTCAGGTTTCTCTGGACCCTTCGGCCTCCGGTCCCTCACTGTCTCAAAAGAGGCGTGATTGGGATCGTCAGGTTTCTCAGCTCCGCCTGGTGAGCATGCTTAGCGCTCAGTGCTTTATTCACTAAATTCGTTTAGGCGAGTTGCTGCCGGATTCTCCACTCGTATCTTAATCTGAGTGTCCCGGTAACCTCGCAGAGCGCATTAGTGTCTAAACTCTGTTCGCTGCCTATGCCTCCAGCCTGTTCAGCTCCGCCTGGTTATCATGATCAGCGTTCAGCACTTTACCACTAGATTCGTCTAGGCGAGTTGCTGCCGGATTTATCGCTCGTACTTCAGTCGAGTCGTTCCGGTAACCTCGCCAGACGCTCCAGTGTTAAATACTGTTTGCTGTCTGTACTTCCAGCTTGCTCTGCTCCGCTTGGTTGTGCTCAGCTACTATTCTACCACCGTGTCATTTCTTCATACTTGTCATTTATGCATGTTACTATTTAACACATGTATATCACCTGTTAACTGATTTGCTATCACTTAACACCTGACATGATACTACTGGGCAAGGTCCCTTATTATGACATGACTTGCCACCGGACTAATATCAATCTCTTGACATGACTTGTCACCTGCCAAATATCATCATCCTGTCATGCTATCACTTGACACCCAGCATGATATACTTGACCTGTGATTATCACATTTACGGGAACCCTGTCTTGTTATCCTGTACTATGTACAGTGACCTGTTATCCTGTATCATGATCGGTGACCTGTTATCCTGTATTATATACAGTGACCTGAACTCCTGAATTCCTGATCATGTCCTGCTCTTGTTATTCCCGTAAATTGATAATTAATCTAATAATTCATAAAAGGAACAACTTGCATTGGGTCGGGGGAAACTTGCGGATATCAATATGTGTTCGTATTTACAGTGGTATTAGGCATGTTGTGCAACTAAAACTTCCGGTCTGACCTGTGGGCCTCTAGGCGACCGAGGGGAGTGCTGGCTCCCTCCTTCTTGGTACCATCTTGATAAGGGCATCCTATAAGACCCTCCTGTTAGCCTTGCGGCAGGTTCCGTCCACCAAGCAACGGAACAATCCTGGGCCGTGGTCCCGGGTATGTACGGGACCCACTGTAAACATAGTTCGTTGATACCCCCGCTGGTTTCCAATAACAACCTTGCTTTACTCGGATATGGATCTATGTGTGCTGGGACGCTAGTTCACATAGCTAGATATCAGGGTAAGACGAGTAATAATAAAGTGTCTAATAACCGGCTCTTTAAGTTGTAAGTAGAGGTATGTGGAATGGCACGCATACTGAAGCCTGCGACATTAAACGGCTGTGAATCTGTGATATGCCTTACCATATTGCTTGTACTGGTTTTACATCGGATTTCCGGTTTTATGGTTATTATAATATTAGCTGCTCATACCCTGCTTTATCTCTTGTATCCGCCTACCTCCTGTTCATTATCTGATCATGCCCTGAGTGCAGTCTAGTTGTATGTGCTTGGATTATGGTGACATGAGATAAAGGTATATAGATGAGGGTTTCCTTGTTTGGATTATTCCTTCGATGTACTAGTCTCATGGAGCCGTGACCCGAAACCATACAATCAGATTTGCTCGTCCTCGGCTTTATTCGGTTTTACCGCTATACCTGTGCTTACCCTTGCTCGCCACTTGGCTTTTGCTTCACCACTCGCCTGGGGAGTTTCATCTGACTCCCCTGGATTCTCATGTCCAGGTCATGGAGCTTGGAGCGTGTGGATTCTCCCTGTTGCTAATCAGAGTGGCGCAGCGAAAGCGTGGACCTCCAGCATACCGTCCGGAACTCCATCCTTCTAGGCCCCCTGTGTGCCTCTCGAGTTTCCTTTAGTAAACTCGTGAGTGCCCTTTTGTACTATTCATCCATGTACATCTGCTTGTAATCTCGCAATTGCGCATATCAGTGATGTAATATTCATGTAATATTGGATCACCTCTGGTGATAACTTTGTAATTGTACTCATATGTTGGAATGTATAATGCACCACTTGCTTCCGTACTCTGATTCTTGCCTGTACTGATGCTTAGCGTATATACGTGAAGGTACTTCTGACTTGCGTATATACGTTGCAGTGACGTCCCCGTACCCGTGGGATCGGGGCGTTACAACAAGTTTGAGAAAAATCGGATTTCCATTTCAAAGTTTGGTTTTCGAAAAATACGGTTTTGTTTTAGGCCAAATATTTTATATCACAAAAATGGTTTAAATAGTTTGTAATATGTGTTGATTTTTTGTCACACATATTTGTTATTCAAATATCTAATAAGAACTTATTTTTTGAAATTTATGAGGTTTTATGAGATTTTATTGATGTTAAATTGACCAAGTTTTCAAGTTCCCTAAATCCCAGCCAGATCAGCTGGCGGACGGTCGACCGGACCAGAGATCGGTCGACCGGAAGGGCAATCTGGGCCTTTCCAGCTGCCAACGGCTCTTTTATTTGGGGCCAATATAAAGTGTCCTCTTGGGCTGTTTTTAACATGGTTTTTGAGAGCTAATTTTTCTATCTTTCTAAGTGATTTAGCAGCAAGTTTAAAAGAGTTTTTCTGCTTAAAAGTTTGATCTTTTATTTTATTTTCAAGGGCTGAAAAAATTAAAGAAAAATAGAGTCTTTGGGAAATTAGTTTTTGGATCTTTATTCTTATCTCTATCTAGTATTTTTTTCAAGTATTTTTCTTTGTGATTTGTTTTTCAAATACCTTATTTTCTCACACTTGAGCTATCATATCTATCTTATCTATAGGATCTTATTTTGTGGGAAAAATTGTTTGTGGTCTATTGTGATCACCAAGTTGTAATCTTCCTTTTGTGTTGGTTTGTGTTCATCCCTCTAGTGTAGAGGTAATTGTGGTTTGACTTGGTACCTATCCCTCTTGTGTAGAGGTGATTGTGTTTGTTATTTGGTTTTGTGCCTTTTCCCTCTAGTGTAGAGGTGATTGAGTTGTGGCTTTATGCCTTACCTCTTGTGTAGAGGTGGTTGTGTTAGAGAAAGGAGTTGTGTACTCCTAACTTTGTAATTGCAAACTCCTCGGTGGAGGTTCCCTGTGTGGGAGGTCCTATGTGGACGTAGTGGAATCCTTCTGCGTGAAGGCGGGAACGTAGAGCAGTGGCTCAAACCTCAAAATATATATCTGTGTTTGTGTTTGATCCACTATCTCTAAACTCTCTCTCATATCTTGCATTGTTTTATATTATTCATATCTCATACATGCTTGGTATTGTTTGTGTGTTCATACTTGTGTTGAACTAAGAGAGCTTCATATAGCACCTCAACTCTTATTTAGATGAATAGTCTAAAGTCCTTCGCGGGAAATTCGGTCACACTTTTTGGTTATATATAGTGTGTTGTAATTGATTTTTAATTCCGCATCATTTGTCATTAGATTAGCTAATACACCTATTCACCCCCTTTCTAGGTGTATTTTCAATTAGTATTAGAGCCTACGCTCCTGATATTAGGCTTAACCACCTAAGAGTGAGATCTTGGCTTGCTAATCTAGATTTGTATTTGCACACATATAGTTTATATACCCATAGATTTCATGATCTCTCCTATGTATGATGCTACCAACATTGATATTTGGAAAGTTAAGATGTCCATGTACCTTAAAACCCTATGAATGCATGTTTATCTTGCCACTACCAAGAAAACCTATTTTGATAATGACAAGTACATTGAGGCTAATGCACAAGCCCTAGATGCACTAAAGCATACACGTAGTAAAGAATATTTGTTTATGGCTTCTCATTTTGCAGTATGGAACACATTGACATCTCCCGCGCTACAGACGATAAACTATGTGGAGAAGGAACCCTTGGTAGATGAGTCCAATGAAACTTGCTATATGGTCCAAGGGAATGACTCCCTTGAGGTACATTTGGAAACTCAACTAGATGATAGTGCTAGTTTTTCAGGTAATGACAATATGGATGTTGATGCCTTAAATGAAGAACTTTCTCTATTTTGTGAAAACTTGCTTGAAAAATACAAACTTTTGAAAAAAAATCTTAAATTAAAAGAAGAAAATGAAGATTTATTTTCAAAGCTAAATATGGTTTCACAAGAGAGAGTTGAGATTTCAAGTGAAAGAGACTCCTTGAAAACCCAACTGGACCTTATTTTAAAGAAAAATAAAATTTTGAAGAATAAAAATGATTTTGATATTGTCTTGAAGAAAAATAAGATTTTATCTTCAAAACTCAATTTTGTTTTAAAGGAAAACAATTCTTTGAAAAATAAAATTGTTTCAATTTCAAAAGAGTTAGATTTAGTTTCAAAGAAAAATATTTCTTTGAAAAGTGATTTTGATGCTCATGTTTGTCATGTTCCTTTTGCCTCTTCTTCTATTGATAAATATGTTTCTTGCTTTACTTCTTCTTCAATCATTAAAAATAATATTTATGCTTTGAAGACGACTGTAAATTGTTTGGGCTCCACTTTGAGCCAATGTGCCGTGAACCACACACGATTGGATCCATGTTTCGTAAGAAATATGCTCCTCATATGCATGCACACAAACCACGGCATACATATGCTCATCATGCTCACACACATGATTTTATGTATGCTCATGTGTACACTTGTACACATTGTGGACGTAAGGGCCACCTTGCAAAGTTTTGTTATGATAGAATATATAATTCAAATTTTGTAAATAAATTTGTTTGCATTAGGAAAGGTGCTAACACACATGGACCCAATAAGATATGGATACCAAAATCCACCCTATTTTATTTGATATAGGTATGGGCTCTCACTTGACGTGAGGGTGTTGGTGTCTCGATGGTGGATGCGTTCCGAACTAAATGGTGACAATTTTGGATGCATCACTTTTAAGAAAAGTTTGGTGGGAGGACCACCATAGTTTGGAGACCTAGAGTTAGCCATATTAGTTTTAGTAACTATCTCTAACTCCCATTTTATTTACATGCGCTCATTGATTGCTTTTTAGCATGTTTTGATTTTTCATGTTCATTATGTTAAATGCAATGTTAATTAGACTTGTGATATACATGTGTAGTATTTGAGATACACCCATATTTATATAGATTATTATTTTGTGTTCTCATTATTATTTAGCTATTGTGTATATCCTAACTCTAAAGCACGTGCATTTACCTTAATGATCATGTTTGTAGATGATTTTGCACTTAATATTTTGATTAGATATTTAGATGAAACTTTTATTAAAATTTGTGTTTATATTTGTACAATGAATGAGCCACATTTGTTTATAATATATTTGCGATTGCTCATTTGTATCCATTGGATATACTTGTATAACTTAGTTTTGCTGATTCTTGCATCTTTACTTGTTTTTCCTGTTTTTGTACACATTTTCATAAAAATGTATTTATCTTCATGTATAATGTTAATTTCGTCTAAAACTATTGGATATACATGTCTATTCTAGAGTTACTTGTTTTTCATGCAAAAATTTTTTTCTTGGACTCGTTTATATTTGGGATACGTATGTATACTTTTAGCTTCAACAAAACACATATACACCTTGAAACGTATATAGTTTTGATGATTTCTTGTTTATATAAGCTTCAATGCCTTATTTCTGTGATTTGGTTTGATGTCTTGAAGGATTTAACACTAGTCTTTAAAATTATTTTAAACTAGTCTTTATTCTTCAATTGGTAGAGTTTTCAAATTATACTAAAATATTTTCAAATCATATTTTTGAAAATCCCTACCTTCTAATGGTGAATGGATGGGCGACCATACCTTGTATACCCTTATTGAATATCTTTTAAACATGTGTATGAATAGGGTGGTAGGTATAAGGTATACACATGATCTTTATGATATTTTATATGTTTGTATACTCATATTTTCTATATATGTATGGATCATATCTAAAGTAACATTATATTGCTCTAATACATACATATAAATATTTTCTTGTGCTTTAAACATATGTGCCATACATCTCTAGCACAAATTATTTCTTGCTAAGCTTGATTTTTTCCTTAATGTCAATTATATATACAAGCTTATGAATTGTTTTTATTTGTATTTCATAAAGGAGGAGAAAAATTCTTGTTTATCTTTCAATTTGGTATTTACTTTCAATTGATGTCATATCCTTTTATTGGTATCAATTCATAAAAAAAAAGATTGTTTCTTTCAATTGGTTCTTTCAATTGATTGTGTTCATTGATATCAAAGTTTTATTTTAAAATATGTTTATTGCTTGTTTGTCTTTACTCCTTTTTGATGAGTGACAAAAGGGGGAGAAGAATTCAGGTTTAAATATGCATATTTTACTATGTGTTATGCATATATGTTTATCTTGAGTTTTATTGCATATCTTTATATGTTTATTGATCATTCATATGTTAATGGGGAGCTTCTAGGAAGCCTATCCTTAATGGATGCATATATATAACCTCATAAGTTTTGTCATCATCAAAAAGGGGCAGATTGTTAGCCCAGATGCCTTTCACCTTAGTTTTGATGATAATTAATTTATGAAGGTTAGTTTACTAATAATCTTGTGTTTATACAGTTTCAGTTATTGATCAAGATATTATAGGTATTAGTTTCCACAAAGGAGTTTTAGAGCTAACTCATGTAAATTCAAGTGCTCACGCGTCAAGATCACATCTCGCACTCATATGGAGTCAAGCTCGTTGGATCGTATTTGGATCGGGTCGTCTTGAAGATGAGGATCGACAAGAAGACTTCGATTTGTTTAGATCTTATGTAAAGATAGATAGTGTTGATATGCTCAAGTTCACACACACAAAAGTTTAATATGCTTTGGTTTTCTGTTTAACCGATTTTAGATTTCTAGTTCATATATATGATTTTCATGAATAGATGAATCAAAACAAGTTTATATGGTTTAATATACATTAAATTTCATCTATATACATTTGTGCTTCACATATTTGGAAAAACTTACTTTGATGGTCTATTTCATGTGTTTGGAGTTTTGTAATTAAAAAACCTATTTTTGGACTTCATGTCAAAAAAATAGATATATCATGTACATGTGTATTAGATTCTATCCATATACAATATGCTTCAAAAGAGTTTTAAATATATTGCTTTCGTATTTATACAAGTTTGAGAAAACTCGGATTTCCATTTCAAAGTTTTATTTTCGGAAAATACAGTTTTTGTGTTAGGCCAAATATTTTATATCACAAAAATGGTTCAAATAGTTTGTAATATGTGTTGATTTCTGGTCACACATATTTGTTATTCAAATATCTAACAAGAACTTATTTTTGTGGAGTTTATGAGATTTTATTGATGTTAATTAACCGAGTTTCAAGTTCCAGAAATCCCAGCCAGATCAACTGGTAGTCGACCGAACGGTCGACCGGACGAGAGATCGGTCGACCGGTCCGGTCGACCGATGTGCACAAAACATGTATAGGGATCAGCCAAGTAGGCCGGTCGACCGCGCGGTGACTAATTGAAAAGTTGTCACTTTCGGGTACTGCCAGTCGACCAGGTGGTCAACCGGAGGCACAACGGTCAGAAATATGACCGTTGGGCCGGTCGACCGGAAGGGCATTCTGGGCCTTTCTAGCTGCCAACGACTCTTTTATTTAGGTCTATATAAAAGGGTCCTCTTGGGCTGTTTTTAACATGATTTTTTAGAGCTAATTTTTCTATCTTTCTAAATGGTTTAGCAGCAAATTTAAAAGAGTTTTTGTGCTTAAAAGTTTGATCTTTTATTTTGTTTTTAAGGGTTAAAAAAATTAAAGAAAAATAGAGTCTTTGGGAAATTAGTTTTTGGATCTTTAGTCTTATCTTTATCTAGTATTTTTTTTCAAGTATTGTTCTTTGTGATTTGTTTTTCAAACACCTTGTTTTCTCACACTTGAGTTGTCATATGTATCCTATCTATAGGATCTTGTTTTGTGGGAAAAATTGTTTGTGGTCTATTATGATCACCAAGTTGTAATCTTTTCTTTACTTTGGTTTGTGTTCATCCTCTAGTGTAGAGGTGATTGTGGTTTAACTTAGTACCATCCCTCTTGTGTAGGGTGATTGCGGTTGTTGTTTGGTTTTGTGCGGTGATTGAGTTGTGGCTTTATGCCTTGCCTCTTGTGTAGAGGTGGTTGTGTTGGAGAGAGGAGTTGTGTACTCCTAACTTTATAAATGCAAATTCTTCGGTGGAGGCTCCCTGTGTGGGAGGTCCTCTGTAGACGTAGTGGAAATCCTTCTGTGTGAAGGCGGGGACATAGAGCAGTGACTCGAACCTCGAAACATAACTCGGTGTTTACGTTTGATTCACTATCTTTAAACTCTATCTCTCTCATATCTTGCATTGTTTTATATTGTTCATATCTCATATATACTTGATATTGTTTGTGTGTTCATACTTGTGTTGAACCAAAAAAGCTTCATATAACACCTCAACTCTTATTTAGAGGAATCTAGAGGAGATAGTTCAAAGCCCTTCACGGGAAATTCGGCTACACTCTTTGGTTACACATAGTGTGTTGCAATTGATTTTTAATTCCGCAACATTTATCATTAGATTAGCTAATGTACCTTTTCACCCCCATCTACGTGTATTTTCACAACATTCTTTTTTCATGTGGTTCGGCTTATCACAGTAGTGACTTGAATTTTTTTCTTGATTTAGATCTTTCCAGTTGTTGGGAGAAACGAGAGGGAAAAGATCAAAGAGCAGAGATCAACCATACAATCAAAGATATCAGAAATTTATGTGAAAAATTCAAATTAGAAAAAATCACAGAGCCACCAAATCCACTATTATTAAAGAGATTACGGGAGGAGAAGAAGAGAGAACCTCACAGTCGCTTTGTTTTTTACAATAATATACGCTCACCTCTTTATCATCACCCTTATGACGATGCATCTTCTTTTACAAAGAAAACTGGGGTTACAAGTAGTGAACTCTCCAAACTGCCATTAACACATGACTCGAGTTTAATGGGTCGCGAATCTGTCAGGCTAAACCGCTTCATCGTTGTGCAACTCCAAGACCCTTCTCTGCATTGCCACGTTGGAGTACTCCTCCGAAGTGATGCCAAACTGCTACTCCAGAGCAAGACTCCAACCATGCCCGTAACATGAAATTCCAAGCTCGCTCAACCTCTTTCCGGGAGCGTTTTGTTTCCCCTCCGGATCCTCAAGAAACTTCACAAAGTGGTTTAGCTTTCAGGGGGTCCCACCCCCTTCCAACCCTCACAGCGATCTGACCGCGCAGGTCGATCCGCCTAATACTCTGCGTAGGACAACAATCCATTAAGGCAATGAATAGGCTCCACAACTCCCACATAGGGATCTTCCACGATCTTGTGGCTGCCTCTGAAAATTTCTCCCCCACTTCTTTATAACAAGAGCTTCTAATGATGAGGTGACTGGTGCTTTCCTCCTCGTCTTTTCATTCAAAAGCTTCTGGTTACGAGGTCCATGTGACCACTTCAGGCACAGAGTTGCTTAGAGACATAACCAAGGTCTCGTAGCCATATGTGGGGACCTAAGTAATAGAAGTGCTAACAATTCATTTTTAATAACCATTTTCGTAAAATATAGCTAATAATTCATTTTAATGCTCCACTATAGAACCCCATTCTTTATATTTTAGATTCACAAGATTTGGGATCAAGAAATCTTTGTTCCTGAGAGTCTTTGCTTCACAAAGACCCTCAACTTGCTTCATAAAGACCTTCCAATTTTTCTGCAGAGAGCAGGTTGAACATTCTGTAGAGACATAATGAAACACACTATCATCCAACCATTGCTGACTCTTCTTGCAAAGGTGTAGGTAGATCCTTGCAAAACAACAAATCCTCTGTCCTTGGCTTTCAAACCTTCTAATTACCACCACCATGAGGCTAATCATTCGTGTGTTGCTTCCCTCTATTATTTACGCATGACACCTGTACAATCTCAAAATACACCTAGAGGGGGGTGAGTAGGTGTACTAGCTAATCTAATGCTAATGATGCGGAGTTAAAAACTATTTAAGCAAACTAAATCTATTAAGCCAACACACAAGGTACAACATAAGTGTGTAGCCGAATACCAGTGAAGGGCTCTGGACTATCTCCCTAAGATTCCTCTATATTAAGAGTTGAGGTGTCATTATGGCTCTCTTAGTTGAATACAAGTGTGAGCAAACAATCCCAAGCATATATCAATAGGGAACAAGATATATCAAGTATATAAAGAGATAAATAATGTAAGCATGCAAGATATATAAACACAAGTGAGAGAGAGCAATCACAAACACGGGAGAATTATTCCGAAGTTTGAGCACCCTTGCTCTACGTCCGCCTTCAACACTATGAAGGATTTCCACTAGAAATGGTCCCGCAAGATCACTCGGTACCGCAACACTTACAATGAGTTCACACTAGAACTCTTGGACTCACTAGTCCCTCTCTTGTTCCCGCAAGAACAACACATGTAAGCACACTAGCTTGCCGAGGTCGCACCTCGACACCGAGCTCCCACAAGAACTCGTCACAAATACGAACCCGCAGGTTCGCCTCCTCAAATACAAGATGAACACTTGGTGATCTCAACACTTTGATCACCTAAAAATACTCTCACAACAAAGCTCTTATAGGATTGATATAGCAATGGAAAGCTCAAGTATGTGTGAGAAAAACAAGATAGAAGAAATCTCTTCTGAAAAATACTATTGAAAACTCTCCTTTTGATATGAAAGTATTAGCCCTAAAACAAGTATAGAAAACTTCTAAGAGGGATGGGAAAAACTGGCTTTGAAACCCTCTCGAAATCTTATCTAAAACAGGCTAAAACAACCCCCATATATAGGCCTAAAAAATATAGCCGTTGGCAGCCAACTGCAGGTCAGAATGACCGGTTGGTCGACGGGCTGGTCATATTTTTGACCGTTGAGGCCTGCCGGTCGACCGCCTGGTCGATCGTGCCCTGGGCTTGACCTGTCGGTCGACCGGCCCTGGTTGTGCACGTTCTGTGCACATTAGTCGGTCGCCCGGTCGACCGACTTCTGTATCGGTCGACCGGCAGAAGGCCTGGTCAACAAATCTTGGGATTAAAACTAGGTTTAATAAATTCTTATAAAATCTCATAAAATTACATAAAATCTACAAAAATAAGTTCATTAACATACTTTGAAGTACAAATATGTGTGATAAAATATCAACACATATTATAAACATTTTGAACCATTTTTGTAATATAGAAATTTTGCTTTAAACAAAAATTCATATTTTTCAAAATCAATCTTCAATTTGAAAGACGATTTTTCTAAAACTTCTTCAAATACAAAAACAAGATATTTTAAACACTTTTGAAGCTTAGTATGTATGGATATGATCCAATACACATATAATATGAAATATCTATGTTTTTGATAATAAACTCTAAAATAAATTTTGATAAATACAAAACTCAAACACATGATAAAAAAACATCAAATTAAGTTTTTCTAAACATTTGAACCAACAATGTGCATGGATGAAATCCAAAATACATATAAACCATATAAACTCATTTTGATGAACTCTATTCATGAAATATAAAGATGTATACTTTGAAACTCAAAAATCAAAACAGTATTTTCTAAAATCAAAACTATTATATGAAAACACATATAAATTTATATGTGTGTATATGAGCTTGAGCAATCTACAACTAATCTATTATTTATATTTATCTAAAAATAAATCTTAACACTTAGAAATATGACACAAGTCTTCTTGAAAATCTTCTCTTGAAAATCTACATCTCCTTCTTGACTTGGTCCAAACCCTGATCCAATGAGCTAGACTCCTCTTAAGTACTTGATGCAATCTTGATGCGCGAGCTCTTGAATCAACACGTGCTAACTTTAAAACTTGACTTCGAATCTTTTATTGAAGCTAAACACCGACTAAGATCTTGATCAAATATCTGAAACTATATAAACACAAGATCATTAGTACTAAAACTACATGAGTTAATCATCGTCAAAACTAGAGCGATGGGTCTTTGGGCCAACACAATCAAGCTTTAATACCACTTGTTATGGGAGAAGAAAATGCAGAATACTTTCTCTCGTCTATGTGTAAATCATAAAGACGATAAGAAAGAAATAAACATCTAGAAAACACGATATTTTTACATGAAAAACTCTTTATGAGAGGGAAAAACTACCGTCCTAGCCCAACAAATCTTTTACTATAATGATAGTAGGATTACAGCTCACACATTTTTTCTTCTCTAGCCATAATAAAGGATGACCACCATATAGCGACCTTCACCAAGGGAGTGGTTTGAAGGAATAAATTCACAAATATAAATCAAGGAAACACTTTCATCACTTCAGCAAAGTACTTTCCTTCTCTTGAACTAGTCACTCGCTATTTCAGATGGATATATGAGAAGGGAATGAAGTGAATTTTGCATGATTGAGGGGATGCCTTGAGAATGAACCAAGGTTCCTTATTTATAGGTGATGACTTGGCTCTTTTTTGTGGGTAATTTTAAGAAATCAGTCCACGTGCCAAAATATTGGGATGAATTTAATCAAATCAAAGAAAATAATCGCAAACACACTGAACATATGTGAAAAGTCCGAAAGAGAAAAAATCACAGAGCGGGAAAGAGAAATTCCATTATGTCAATTGGCGATTACAGGTAGGATTTTGTGGTGTGCTAGAGTTTTTGGATTCAAAAGATTGTCCCCTCGCATTGGAAGGAATCTACTATTTATACAAATAATATCTTTTAGATAAGGTTATAGAGTCTAACTCTGTTTAGACATTTAACTGCTTATCTCAGAGGCGGTTAAGGCTGAACATTCAAGTTTAAATTAGTTGAGTGAGAGTCCATCTTTATTTGGTAGTTTGTGTCCAGCTGTAGATATGGTTGATCTATCTCTGCGCTGTAACTGCTGAGTTCAAATAGAGATTTGACTTATAGGGCTTCTCACAACTGATTATCTCTTCTTCTTCTTCTAACTATACGAACCTCTTGGGGTTTGAATCAAATGGGTAATCCCAATCAGAGGTTCTGGAAAGCGGGCACGTGACGCTCGTCTGTTTGGGGCTTGATGGACACATGGCGTGATTTCGAGGAGGTCAGAAACTGACTACTATAGATGCCTCCTTTACTTTCTTCTCTTCAAAGGAGATTGGGAACTCTCTCTAGGGGTATAGGTTATCAGAGACTCAGATATATATATAGGGCTTACTGTACCTCAGCCTGCAGGCTGAGAGAGTTTTCTCAGCCTGCGGGCGTGGCAACATTACCGCCCCACATCTGTAAAAAAATTTGGCGGACAAAATCCTGTAAAATCCCACCCAATTTAATGCCAGTCACCTCAACATTGTATTTTCCGAAATACCCTCCCTCACAACCTTTTACCTATGTAAAAAAATTGTCTTCCAAAAAAATTTACAGCTCTAAAACTTCAACCGGCGGTTCTGATCCAATTAGTTCTTTCCTTCAAAAATTGATCCGTTTTTTAAAAAGCATATTTGCAACTGATGGCGCCTAAGAAATCATCCGTCGAAAAAGGTACTACAAAAATGATATTTTCAAAAATTTTTAGGGTTTGTGTATTTTAATAGTTTTAAATTTTTTCAAGATTTATTTCTGAAGTCGCATGTTTTTTTAATTTTTTTTAAATATTGGAACCATGGTCGCAATTAAGAAAGAGATTTTCAAACTTTAGACGATAAAGGTCCTATTTTTTGAAAGTTTTTATTATTTACTTCTATTTTTACTGTGTCGCAGTTCAGATCTGTGCGACTTTGGATTTTTTTTTTTACCTTTCCTTGTAGACGAATGCGACATAGGTCGCAGTATATGAAACTTACTTTTTTTTTCTTACATACTGACGACATGGGGTCGCAGTTGTTTAAATAAGAGTTGTAGTCTCTTGCGACCAAGGTCGCAGTTTATTTTAAATAATATGTTTTTATCAAACTTGTGTCGCAGTTGTTTCTGTTTGAACTGTAGTCTTATGCGACCTTGGTCGCAGTGTTGACCCGGGTCGCAGTTGTTCTGATTGCACTGTAGTCTTATGCGACCTTGGTCGCAGTGCGACCTTGGTCGCAGTACGGTCTAGGGTCGCAGCTGTTATTGATTGCACCGTAGTATTTTTTGACTTTGGTCGCCGTATCGACCCAGGTCACAGTTATTTCTGATTGCACTGTAGTCTTATTCGACCTTGGTCGCAGTGTAGTCCTGATTCTAGTTGTGTTTTTTTGCAATGCATGACTGCGACCGAGGTCGCAGTTGATTAAAAAAACAAATATGTTTTTTATTCCCTTATAATTTTTAAATAATCATTGGTCTAAAGTGTTTAATTTTTCTTCCTACATAGGTAAACAACAGATACAGGTTCATCCTCTGAGATCAAGCATAAAACCAATATGCCAGTTAATGAAGAAATTTAAGAAGTACATACAGGCTGATTTCGTAGAGGCGATGAAGAATACCCCATTTGGCCCAATCTTCATGGCGTTCTACAATGAAGAATTTGGGGCTGAAAAGGCTCTAAAATCAAACGTTGCCGTACTGCGTATTTTAGACCAGTATGACAGGAATAAAAAGACCTTTACAATTGGGGCAAAGAGATTGAGTTAACAGTGGAGGATGTTGCCCTAACTTTTGGTTTACCTGTCAATGGGGCAGATTTTGTGATGAATAAGACATGTACGATGAAAGATAGAGGGGTTATAAAACATTTTTTCCCCAATATAAAGAAGATCACAAAAGTATCTATTGAAGATGCTTTGGATGATCTTCTTGTCAAGAGAAGGAAGAGGGATATATTAGATGTGACACCGGATGAACAATCTGAGCAGCAATTGTCTATAAATGAAATTATAAGAGACATAAATAGACTTGCAGCTCAAGACTTTACCACATTAGTCATCCTATACATGTCGGCCACTCTTTTCTTCTCTGGTAGTAAATGCACGGTGCCGTGGTATATTGTGAAACAGATTGCCAATATGCAACTGATGAGGATAATATGCTGGGCAAAAGCTGTTTGGCAATTCCTGATTGACTCAATGGACATCTTCAGGCAAACCACGTACGAGCTGCAAGGATACTCCGTGCAAATTATTGTAAGTAGAAATCTCAAATTTGGCCAACATTGTATGAAATTTACCCATAAATTGGGAAAATTTGTGAAAACTAATTTAATTTTTCATTTTTGCAGTATTGGCTGTGTGAGAGGGCACCTATTTTTGAGCAGAGGTCTGGTTTGGAGGAAAAAACCCCACGCGCAGTAAGATGGGACCTCCAAAATATTAGCAGATCTCTACTTGAAGTTGATCTAATAAGATTGATAGCAATATTGTAAGTTAAACTTCTTTTTATGTGTAGTACAAATAAAATGCGACCATAGTCGCAGTATTGAGCTGCACCTTTCGCAGTTCGTTTTCTGCCTGACAAATAATGTGCGACCATGGTCGCATTCTCTTGAAAATACCCTTTTCAACAGAATTGCGACCATGGTCGCAGTGTTGAGCTGCATGTCTTCGCAGATAAATTTGTGCACGACAAACATACTGCGACCATGGTCGCATTCTTATCCAAAATATTTCATAATACTATTTTTGTTCCTATTGACATTGCAGAAAGAAAGATTATTAGAGATTTTTGAGATTCATTCCAAAAAATTAATGAGAAAAATTAAAATAAAATACGCAAAATGTCCCCAACAAGCAAACAGGTATATAAATTTTTGACATCTAATTTCATTCATATTTTCTACTTTTTTTAGTACAAAATCTAATTTCATTTAATGATTGCTCTATGGAAATTTCAGTGTTGATTGCGCTATATATGTATGCAAGTACATGGAAAGCATAGCTCTGGCTATCATCTATCAGCTGTTGATGCTGTTACGGTTGCTGGTGTACAGAAACTAAGAAGTGAGCTTGCATACATGATACTTGCAGATGTAGAGAAGAGTTGGGATGAAGAAACAGACATTATACGACATACGACATATGAAGACTGATAGTTGACAAATTATTGATATACCACAATTTTTTATAAATGTAAAAAATATTTCAAGTGCAATTCATTGCATAATTTTTTTGTTGTATTGATTTAATTTATACACATTTCTATACATTTATTTATTATAAGTTCCATTGATTATTTACAGTCTTCATTTGTTACAACTTGGCTTTTACTATTGCGTACTGATGTTAGAAATAAACATGCCTTCAGTAATTGTGTTAATCAACAACAACACTGCGACCTTCGTCGCTATGCGTGTTAATATAAAGGAAACACCTACCTAACGTACAGCGACTTAAGTCTTCACCATCTCAAAATTCTAAAAAGAAGGTTGCGACTTTGGTCGCAGTTGATAGCCGCAGCCTTAGTAAAATACAATGCGACTTTGGTCGCAGTTGATGGCGGCAATGTTTAATCAACAATAACACTGTGACTTGGTTGTTATGCGTGTTAATATTAAGGAAACACATACCTAACGTACTGCGACTTAAGTCTTCACCATCTTAAAATTTTAAAAAGAAGGTTGCGACAGTTGATAGCCGCAGTCTTAATAAAATACAATGCGACCTTGTTCGCAGTTGATGGCGGCAATGTTTTAATCAACAAAAACACTGCGACTTGGTCGCTATGCGTGTTAATATAAAGGAAACACCTACCTAACGTACTGCGACCTAAGTCGCAGTTCATGTAGTGCGACCCTAGATTGCAGTTGCTGGCCATCTTTATCAATAACAACACTGCGACCTTGGTCGCAATTAACCATGTACATTGTGACCAAAGTCTCTGACTACATTATGTACAAAAAAAATTAAACTATAAAGTAGAATTTTATAGCATTAAAACTTTAAAGTACAAGTACATACAAAAATAATACAGTAGAAATCAAAGAATGATAATAAATCTGATTATAATTACACGCCAGTGTCAGAATGCGACTTAATCTCTCTACACTGTACGACCCTGGTCGCACTTCATAAAAAATTGAAGTCTTTGTTCCTTCGAGATGGAGGCAACCCAAACCTACTTCTTCTGCCAATAAAAAAAATAAATAGTAAGAATTTTAAAGATTAATCGTTATAAAAAAATGATTAACAGGTTTAATGTAATATACCATTAACGGACAACCAGTCCTGTAATGGCCCAGCTCTTGGCAGTTACCACATCTTCGATGCTTAACTTCCTTCTGATATATAGAATCTTCAAAACCAGACTTAAGCCTGGATGCAGCTCTAGGTCTCCCCTTGGTTGGTACAGGACCAATTGGATCACGTATATTCAATTCTTCACCATCTCGCAATATGACAACGGATCCACTGGAACCAACGACAGTCTTAGAATGTGATGAATGATCATTTCCTGACATTGCTCTGTATTCTCTAGTGGTATCTTGGGTAAAACTTCCCAAACTCCCTCCAACTTTGAAATATTTTCATCAGAATCAGCGACCATGTCCAGAATTGCATTAAATTTTGAACGAACTGTCCACAATCTAGCCGTCCGTGGAGTGCCTTGACTGGGAAAAGGCCTCATGCCATTTTCAATTGCAACGTTTTTGTAACGAGCATCCAACCTCCATCTCTGAAGTATATATGATTCCGGTATATGTGTAACATGATTGCGACACAAAATACACAGAATATGTCTACATAGGATCCATCTGTTTCAAATAACGAGCAACTGCAAGAAACATGAAGTTCCTCTCGCTTATCATAACTGACCTTTTCCCAACTGTCTTTTGATTCTGAAAAATTACCAACCAAATATGTTGATCCAGGTTTGTCATGTTCCACCTCTTCTGAAAACAGTGTCATTACAACTGCCCATTCCTTTTGGAACAACTGAAAAATCTTCGGTGTATACAACTTCGAAACCTGTATCTCATATGGATTGGATGTACAATTGGGCACAGAATTCAAACCCCTAAAATCTTGAAGAGATTCAGATGCACGACGGGAAGCAACGACTTTATCATATTGGTGAACAAATTCCACTAGTTTAGTGTTTGAGTTAACAAAACCATCAAAGAAGGAATTAATACTCTCGGACCTCTGACTGGTTGTCATTCCAGCACAGAAAACATCCTTGAGATATGCATTAACCCAATGTCCACGAAGCCTGTACATCTTCATCAACCAACTGTCATCTTCTTCTTCTAACTGATATTTTTCACTCATCAGACGCCATCGTTCCTCACAAGTGCTTATATCGCGGGAGGTGTACCAAGCATGGAAATCGGAGACCATATCTTCTCCATACTTGTTAGCCATTGGGATTTGTTGCTCGGCAATATGTTTCCGTACATACCAGAAACAGTAACGGTGCCGAGACGTCGGGAAAACAATCTTGATGGCCTCACCAATCTGCGCATCCTGATCAGTAATAATCAGCTTCGGTTCAACTCCATGCATGCACTTGAGCCATTTTTGGAATAACCAAACAAAAGTATCCCTCTGCTCATCAGCAAGCATTGCACAGCCGAACAAAATTGACTGCCGGTGATGATTTACTCCAGTGAATGGAGCAAATGGCAAGCTCAAGTTATTAGTTCTGTATGTGGTGTCAAAAACGATCACATCACAGAAGCTCAGATACGAGGAAATAGCTCTTCCATCAGCCCAAAAAATGCTTCTAAGTGTGCCCGCGTTATCAACTTCACTTGAAAAGAAGAATTCTGGATCGGTCTCGGCTTTCTCTTGAAAATATTTGATAATAGCAATAAACTCATGACCGCAGTTATTTCTACGTTGACGAGTGAAATCAATAACTTGTTGAGGGCGCACTTCTTCACAGCCTTCTCCCTGGCTCATTGCATTAACAACGCGGGAAATATTTGAAGGCCGCATTGCAACATCAACCAGATTGCTCATAATGCTTCTGCTAATTGTTGAACAATGAGTCTGGTGAGAGTAATGGTGATGTATCTTATCCGGGCTAGACAATTCATGTGAATGAGTATCAACAAATTTGTGATAACCCAATATCGAGTTGAGTCCAAAAATAAACGAAGACGGATATGCATCTCAGCAGGACAACCTACTCTAGTGTTAACTAGACGATGCACTGTAAGCCCTCCTGTCTTTTGTCACACAACTTCTTCAGACCTTCCTTATTGCAGCAAAATTTTCTGCAAATCATCTCATGAGGAGGCTTCCGTGACTTATCTGTACTTTTTCTTCTCACGCTAAAACCTCTATTCCTTGCAAAAGAATTGTAGAAATTGTATACTTCCATATGCGACAGGAACTGTTTCCCTATAAACTTATCTGAGCTTCCAGACATTTCTCCATGTGCATTCATATCCTACAAAAAGAATTTACACGAATTAAATGAATATAAATATTTTTTAGATATCACTGTATTCTAAAATATAAGTTATATAAATGCGACCAAGGTCGCATAAGAGATGAAAACAATTTACTTCTTATCAGCTGTTGCGACCAAGGTCGCAGTTATCCGTATGAGAAGAAATCTATATTACTTCTTACTTAAGACTGCGACCTAAGTCGCAGTAAATAAAAATAAGATTTCACATACGACATGAAATCTATAATACTCCTTATTGAAGACTGCGACCTAAGTCGCAGTTATCAGTATGTGAATAAATCTATATTATTCCTTACTAAAGACTGCGATCTAAGTCGCAGTTATCCACATGTGAAGAAATCTATATTACTCCTACTAAAGACTATGACCTAAGTCGCAGTTATCCGTATGTGAAGAAATATATATTACTCCTTACTAAAGACTGCGACCTAAGACGCATACTCTAGAAAAAAAAGAATTCACATCCGGAGATTATTTTCAAATAAGATTGAGACCGAATATTAAAACGGTCGCAGTACCTCATAGTCTAAAGAGGAAAACATAAATATTTAAGAAATTATTTTTAAAATATATATAAACAATTAAAACCTGTTGATCGGCATGCAGAGATGTCAACCCTTCAAGATTTTCAATATTCTGAGAGAAAGTAGAACCAGATGCAATATCTTCCATATTAAGATCGCCGGTATACTGCTCAGACGTCGACATTAAATATTTTGCAGAAAAAAATTGATCTGAAAAGATTTTATATTTTCAGAAAAAAGTTTATCGCAGACTGAAAAGGTGAAACTAAATCTTTCAAAAAGAGGTCAGGAAATAGGGTGAAAAGTAATTTATATAGAATATCCTATAAAGAGCGGCAAAAAAAAAGGGGAAAAATAATAATAAACAATAAGGAAGGGAACCAAAAAGAGTTGCTTTTCATAAGGGGTATTTGGTAATTTAACAGTCACCTAAAAGCGGGCCGCGAGTCAGTGAGGTGACAATTTGAGCCACGTCACCGCAGGCTGAGAGAGTACTCTCAGCCCGCGGGCTGATATACATTTCTCTCTCTCTCTCTCTATATATATATATATATAGAGAGAGAGAGAGAGAAGCAGATAGAAAAGGGTATTTTTGACTTGTACTCAGGTTGCTTGTTGTCGCTTGGGTTTTGCCTTGTAGTGGCGTGCGTGACTTTAAAGGCTGGTAGAGCCTTAAATCTGTATCACATCCACCGCAGCGTTGATCAATTAACTACCAATTTTCAAGGAAACGCGGCGCTTGAGGAAGATGCCCCGTATCTGGCGCGGTTATTTGATCTGAACCATCACGACACGTGCATGCCGCTGATCAAGTGGCTCTTCATCTTCTTTGGGGATTAAAATCCTAATCAGTTGATGTTTGGGCTTCTTCTCTTCTATAAATAGGGAAGAACTCTTCAGGAAAGATCTGAGCTACTTTTGAAAGTTTTTTGCTGCTAAAATCTTGCACTGTTCTGCGGGTGGTGATGTCTCCTTCGTTCTTCGTTCAGTGGAGGAAGGAGAGGGAGAGGATGGTGATAGTTGTTACACTCCTGATGTTCAAGAATCCGTTTGACAAGGAGTTACGATTCTTGTGATAGGGTAGTCAAGCAGTTTTGGCTCTTATGACGAGGTCCAACTATTAGGAAGGATAAGGAATGTTCTAGCTTCCGCTGAGCTACACGCCTGGCCTCTGGCCAGAATAGACCGGGCAGAAATTAGGGCTTGACCCCTTTTCTTTCCTTACAGTGAACATAGAGTAGGGAGCATAAGGGTATATGATGTGGTTCCAATCCTTAGGGCTAATCGTCAACGCTCTTATCGGAGGCTGATGCCTTCGCTTCCTTTGCTCCTGAGTTCATCTTCAGGATTACAGTCTTGGCATCGGCATCCTCCTCACCTTGTAGACTTCAGTCTGTGGTTTGGGATAGGTTCCCTTACTGGTAGCTTCTAGGAGTTCTTGATATCATCATTTATCGATCCTGATGGATTGTTTGCTTAGGAGTCATCACAAAGACACAGCTGGGCACGTGACAATGAGCACCTCCGCCTTTTCTCTCAGGAAGAATACATTCATGTAAAATCAAAACTTGTACTTGCATCACTCTTGTTAGATGTATCCATACTTGTACATAGATGGGTGTAATTGAAAAATTCTATAATAAAGCAGTGAATTTTTAACACATGTATTATTTAGATCTTGTCTTGTTTGAATTTGATTTGTTATTGCATCTGCTCGGGGTGCGATTTTGATTCCAAAACGTTTGAAATAATTTGAAATATGGTTCCCGAATAGGATTCGCTCCCGTTGGCAAGAGGGTCGGCTTCCTCGCCTTGGACCGGTGACCGGGTGGTGACGGCACCACCACCTTTTGCATGCCCATGCGATGGTGCTTGATCACTGTTGGCTTTTGCTCTCATAATTACTCGTTTGTGCTTGTGCAGGGACCTGGGGTGATTTGTCAGTGGAAGTGTGTAGCCACTGAAGTTTCTGACAATTTAACAAATTAAACTCTAACTTCTGCCTAATTTTCATAAATATTATTGGCCTATTTATTAAACACTGATGGTAGTATCATAGAATTTTGAACTCTCAACTTTTAATAACGTATCCACTATTTGTAGTACCTAGCCTTTGATTTTGATCTACTTGACTTACCAAAAAGTACTACTTTTGTTCGGTTTTACTTGTCATTTATTATCGGAACAGGAATTAAGAGTTGTGAGGAGTTGAATTTCACTGGTAAAAGTATCATTGAGAATGATAAAAATAAATTGAGAATGATAAAAGTATGTTGAGAATAGTAAAAATATGTTGAAAATGGTAAAAGTAGCATTGAAAGCGATAAAAGTATACTGGGAATGATAAAAATAGCATTGAGATTCAAAATCGACTACTAATTTAGGACAACATTGTGATAAAAAAAACACACTATTATTTCCGAGCGAACGGAGTACTCTCTACGAAAGTTATTAGCTATGTCTAGTTCGGTAGCAAAGTTTTCCAAATTTGAGTTTAGTCTACGTTACAATGACACTGGAGTTTGTTACCATACAATCTCCAGTAGTTTTTGAAACTCCACTTAGATGGGGGCCATACTAATCTTGATTTCACAAGGTTTGGAGGCCTCCAAACCTCAGTTTCTCAAATTCCATTTTAGTTCCCAAACAAGTTCAGTTTCAGTAAACTTATTTTGAACCCTAACTCTCTCAAACCTCAGTTTGTAAACTTAAACTTGTTTTCTAACGAGACCATAGTAGCCTTCATGCAGTCGTCATAAAGTAACTTTTCATAAAACTACTAGTCATCTTCTTGTGTGATCTTTCCTTGCATTGTAAACAAGCCTTCACGAGCCACTCCTATGCAAGTCATCAAAAAGTACTTTTCACGAAACTACTAGTACCCTCAATGGGTGTGTTTGATTGCAAGGAAGTGGGCGGAAGTAAGAAAATGGGAAGCATAATTGCTCGCTTTCTTTTCTATCTAAACACCGAAAAAGAAAATAAGAAAATCCTTTCTTGTTCTCTTTTCTCTTTTACACAATCATTTCCTCACCTCCAGAGTGTTACAGTTAATTTTATGGTCATGTAAAAATCTCATTGTAATAAGTTGTACCACAAAACAGTTAATTTTTTGATCATGTAAATCTCACTTGCATTCTAATTACAGTCCATTTTTATTTTTCTTAATTAATTTTTATTTTAATATTATTATGCGATCAACTTTGTGATTAACTTTTTCACTTCTACTTCCACATTACCATCCAAACACCAGAAAACACATAACATTTTTCAAATCACATTCCCCAACAACATCCAAATACCGGAAAACTTACTAACCAATTCCCAAGTTTCAAAGGGAACTATTACCACTTCCTCACTTCCACCCTTAACTAAACAGGCCAATGAAACTCCACGAAACGCCACGAGTCTTAACCATTGGTGATGTGTTT